>VDFB02121924.1:0-14044 GCA_007258455.2 Sequoia sempervirens
TTCTCAGATTTATATATTCTACAGTAAACAAAGGTAAAATAGTTCTTAAATTTTGGGTTTTCCTATTAATTTTTAGACATACTAATCTTTGAATTGTACAAATGTCTCCTTTTGATCCTAAGATTAATCTAGAGAGTCTGACTTAATAGCTGGCAACTTTCTTATCATTGAATTTTATACCGTCACACCTTGTTCTTTTTTACAAATACCATGTCGTCACTAAAAGGACATATGGATAGTGGGCACTTCATATTTTACAGCTTCTACATGTTCCTGGAACTGTAAGATGCAAATGATTAGAATTAGAATTAGATTTAGGGGTGGCTTCGCTCATCAATCTTCATTACAATGAAAGTTATCCAAATCTAAGTTTGACAGTGATTAGATTCTCACCTTCTAGTTTACACCACTAAACACAATTTGCAAGTGGAAGAACAGCAATTACTATCCATAGGATTAAAAAATAATATTATGAGCGAATTTCACTATATACAGCTCCATGTATGACATATGCAGATTGCATATATGGAAGCGTTTATGTGCAGTTTCACATATATAAAATCTTATAATGGCGTCTAGCAAATTTATTAAGTATACTCACACTTGTAATCGTGACCTCGAAGAAAGTGAGGAAGTTTAATCTCAATGTTTTGTTTTGATGGCTAAATGGAAATTTAAAACAAGAACAAGATAAAACCTGTGAGCTGCAGGTAAAAGGCAAATTCTTCTTCAAAAGGAGGTTCCTCGAATGCCAAATGAAAGTTGATTGAAAGACCGATAAACTCATCTTCACGTCCACCATATTTATGGAGAATACAAGCGGTAATGGGAGTCGGTAGGAAAAACAGCAAGGCATGTTTCTTCATCAACGAACCCTGCAGAGAAGATCTGTACCATTGAATGCCATTTTCAGGTTGGGCCCTTTCAGATTGGATACGCCTTCGGCGTAAAAAAGCATTTTATATTTACTTGTATAAGCAGATAATATTTACACATATTCATAAATAAGTTACACCCCAAAATTCAAACGGAATCTGATTCAAATTGTCAAAATAAAGACCACCAGATAGTTAAACAGTAAAAACTATAACAATAGCAACTGATGTAAGATCATCCAATTTTCACCTACTAACAAGGAGGTCTGAAACATAAGATATGGTAACTGATCAGTGATCATCTTACAGTAAGAAAAAAGGTACCGATTGCTTTCAGGTTAATTACAAACGAGAAACCAAATTGTTCTCATGAGAATGATTAGGTCCAGGCTAGGCAGCCTGATGGAAGCCATACATGGAGGAAAGGGCTTGGATAAGTGTAAATATGAAAATCAATGTTGCAGCCAGCACAGATATTATGGTGCGCCAGGGCCTCGTAAAACGACTGATAAAGAAATCGAACAATCTAATCCTCCATTTACTACTGTAACCCTCTGTTATCTCCGTCTTCAATTTCTTGAGCGGCTGGAGAGAAGAAATGGCCATGCCCTTGCACAGATTGTCCCACAACTGAGCCACCTGAGCGTCGTTTCCCACATAGATATAAAAAATCCCCGCCATTCTCAGCTGCCTCACATCGTTTTCTGAGAAAATCAAACTCTTCATCAAACCGACATAGCAAGAGATAACCTGCAGTTCCAAAGGCAGAAATGCTTCCATAGCCATGAGGTTTCTCAGAACGGTTTCAGTGTTTTCCGATATCATTAACACAGGAAGGTAGAGAACAGAGGTTTCCTTGTCAAATCTGAGGGCCATGCCGCCATCTCCAGTATACGGGCGGATGCATATTCCGGCCTTGCTTAATCTACAAATGGAAGGGAGAACGTAATTAAACTGCCTTTCTACTGTTGATGACGAAGAAGCAGAAGCAGACTTTGTCCCGGCAAAGAAACAGAGGGTTATAGAGTGTAAGAAACCCAAAAAATGTTCCCGACCCATGAAGGGGGAATCGAGCTCAAATCGTGAGAGCTGCAGGTATTTGAACGGGAAAAACGAAGAAGTGGCGTTCAAGAGCAAGTCAAACAGCTTGGCCTGTGCTTCTTTTTCAGATCCACTCTCCAATTGTAAAATCTTGTCCAGGACGAGCAGGGGAATTTGATTTTCCAGCTTCACGATGTCCCCCAGTACTGCAAACCCCACCGATTTAATTCGACTCTCGTGGAAAAGGGGTTCGAAATACATACCGTCAGAAGAATCAGATTGATCTTTGCCTGCGAGAGTCCTGAGCAACTCCAGCAGAAAGGAACCGTCCAGAAGCATCATCCACGCTAGCGTTTCAGAGTTGCAGGGGATGATTTTCTCGTATTTGTCTCTGATTTGGCCATCCAATTTCTCAATCTCTGCGACCACGGAATTAATGTCTGTTTTTCCAGGAAGGCGCTTAATCATTCTCTGAGCAGCCCGCAGCTTGTGGTTGTCCATGGCGTAGAGATCTGTGGTGCGGTGGTAACAGGGGCCGATGGAGACCACCTGTGGGAGATAAGCATCCCGCTTCAGGTCGACAAGGATTTTGGGGACGGTGAAGATACAGACGGTTGAGGGGCGGGCGAGAGATTGCTGGGCTTGAAGACCCTGTTTTACGTGAATCAGCCATTCGCCCTGACCGATGTCTTCGCTGGGCACTTCACTGAAGCGCAAAGCCATGCAATATGGATGCTTTGGGAATCTGAGGATGAAATGAGGTGCCCACTACATGGCACAACTGCTTCTAAGCTGTAACAAACCACTTCTATTCATAGTCTCCTAGATATTACAAGTCTTCTATTGTATTTTTTAATTGTATAAGGTAGCCAAAGTCTGTTCCCCATTACAGGTTAGTTGAAGAAGTCTTTCTTAAATTATTATTAATTCTGGTTTATTGTTGGTAAAAAAAATCATGCTAGATATAAATAATTTGACCAAATTTTCTAATGTATTAGTTTTTTTAATTTTTTTTTTTAAATATCAAAATTAATTTATCTATCATTTTATTGAATAATAGTTGTAAACAGTAGTATTAGTGTGACATAAGTTATGAAATCTTTGAACTTTTTTCATTTTGACTATAATAAAATTAATAGTGTAAACTTATTTTCATGACACTATTTGATAATGACATTATTTTTATTCAAAAGATTGTGGGCCAATGAATACAATTTTTTTTATATATTTAAATCAATTTTAATTTATTAAAAATTTGAAATAGAGAAAATATGAGAGATTGTGATTAAAATAATTAACAATAAAATAAACCGTGGCTGTTGGGTGGAGGTCGGGTTATGTGCCATTTGACTCAGTAGGCGTGGTAAACATGGTGACGGCGACATGCATTAATTTTTGAAGGTGGATTTTTATGTCTTAGGACATCGTATTTGTAAGATGGCGTATGGTGGACATGTTTGGTAGTACTCCTGTCCTTGGGGTTGCCGCCCACACATTTTATGGGTAGCCTTTGGCTCATTTTAATAAACACTGACCAGGTTATTTTGCATTTTGCAGTAAGGACTCCCATTTGAGCTTGGAGTTCGGTCATCAGATAAAATTGGTTCTGGAACAAGGTGTTCAATCAATTATAGTCATCTGCATAGCCAGTATTGATGAGTCGATTGCTAAATAATGGGATAACTGACGGAGAATTAGGTTCTTTCGTGGCCCGGATTTGAAGTGATGGAGTCTACCTCGGCCGTGGGACCTGCATTGGGCCTTCATGCTTGGGGTGTGTGTGTGGTGGTATCCTTTTTTATTGGACGTCAAGCGCCAAAAATTGGTTGTGCATCGGCAAAGGGTTATGTGTGGGTTGATTTTCCTCAAGCATCATCTACACATCGAGTCGTCAGGTGGTGTGGATTGGCGGGGGTTGTTTCGTTCTTACTTGGAGGCTGAAGGTATTAACCCGGAAGCTTAGTTGACTCCCCTTCCTTTTGTTTGGTTTGTCTGTGGTGCGAGGGCTTTGTCATTGGGGGCGCTGGTGTTGATCCGTGATGTTGGCCTTTGCGTAGTTCAAGCATTTTGTTGAGTAGTGTTCAACGGTCTGTGTCGTTGGTTGGCCTTTTTGCAGTCGGGGGTTATGTGTTGGTGAGGGGTTTTGACTTTTGGGTGGTGTTGGTTGGTGTCTTGGTGGTGGGTTTCTTTTGGGTGGCATAAGGTTGGGGTTGGTGTTCAATCGGTGTTTTTTGGTGTTTGGTGACGATGCTTGGATTGGGGAATTGTATTTGGCTAATCTGCCTGATGTGTAGGCTTCTATTGTAATTGAACTTTTTGAATATCAATAAAATCTTATATTTACCTATCAAAAAAATTTAACAATAAAATAAATAAAATTTACATCTATTAGTTTAAAATATTTTAATAATTAACAATAAGAAAATAAATATTTAATAAAGGGTAATGAATAAGTATACATTTTTAATCTATTTTATACTTATTTTTAATCACTGTTAGGGAGGGGTACTAACACATTTGATGGATTCAATTATTTTATTAGTTTAACTAATGAGCATATAGAATTAAAAAAATTGAGCAACAATCCTATAATCTACATTTAATATTTTATATAAAAAAATTGTAAACATGTTATTTATCCTTCTTTATATTGGTTCATGGAATAGTAGTATAAAAATCTCTAAAACCCTCAACCAAGCTAGGTTAATTTCATTTCCAATTCCTAAAAATAGACATTAGTCTTAGGGTTGAAGTGGTGTTTATTTCCAAAATTGAATTGTGACATGTGATCTTAATGCTTAAGTTTGGTAGAAGTAGGTGTTTATGTGTATATTGTGCTATGTACATGGAAATCATACTAACATATACATGGAAATCAAGAAATCATACTAGCATATACATGGAAATCAAATATGATCACATTCTTTAGCTACAAGTAAAACACAATTTTAAATAGTGCATTGATGTAGCAAGTGGTTCCAATAGAAAGAGATAAGTAATGTTGCAACTTTTAGATCCTCATAAATACACCACAAAGAACTCAATAAATTATGAGAATATTTTAAACCATTTAATCTACTAATATGCATAAAAATATTTATATATATTGATCTCGATAAGGTCATGAGGGTTTACAAAATTTTATATAATTCCATGAGGCCAATGTATTGCCTCTCAGACTACAAAATATCATCAATAAATAAATAAATAAATAAATATATATATATATATATATATATATATATATATATGTATGTATGTATGTATGTATGTATGTATGTATGTATGTATATGTATATGTATATATGTATGTATGTGTGTGTGTGTGTGTATGCGTGTATGTATGTATGTATGTGTGTATATATATATTATTGTGGCATGCACATGCATACAAAGTGTCTTCATCTATGAATCTTAAATTATATTATTCAAACATTTGACCTATTCTAGCTTGACTTGACATTGAACTTTGATCCACTCAATGTATTGTGTTATTTTGTGTCACGTCTCATACTTTGATGATATTTTGACCATGACTTACTTTGACTTATTTTGACCATGACATATTTTGATAATGTTTGACCATGACTTTATAAGATTTAATATACGAATGATGATATGTGTTAAAGCAATATAATATACTACAATGCTTTGATGTATGGGAATGTAGAAACAAATAATTGTTTTCTTTCTAGAATTATGAATGCATTTATATATTGATTAATTATTGTTTAAATTTATGTTTCTACAATGGTTACTAATACACTTTCGTTTTGCACACCTGAGTGCATTTGAGTGGCAGGTGAACGAAGGCCAAGGAGATCGAAGGCCAAGAGTGTGATTGAAGAAAAGGAGGTTAGCTTCCCGACAGGGTAAAAGAGGAGAAGCTCTCGATTACGCACACACCACTTAAAGCATGTAGCTGCATTAGGTCTTGTTTGTTTCTCAATGTGATTGTGTGAAAATGATAGCATAGCAAATTTAAATTACGGTTTAATTAACCTTAGAAATGATGAAAATAATATGGCTTATTCTAATTTTATTATTTCTCATTATATATTTGAGCAACAAAAGGATAAATCTATTTTTGTTAAAAGAAATGTATTTAAAAATAAAAACAAATTAAATAAAAGAATAAATATAATATAAATCTGTTTTGCATAAATGAAATTTTAAAATTGCATAAAAGGGGATATAAATAATTCTGTTTTGGGATATATGGTTAATTTTACCAAAAGAATGAAGAATGAACAGCCCGAGAGAGCATTGGGCTCTGGAAAATTCTGTCTCAAAACCAACAATTCGCTGGGCATGTGGCAATCCTTGGAAACTGCTGTCATCTGGAAATTTTATGCATGATCCTCGAAAAAGAGGAAGAGGGATTTAAGAAAGAAAAGAGAATTTTGGATTGAATCATATGGAAGAGCTCTGGGTCAGAGGCGAACAAGGTATTGTGGAACAACTGCATTGGAAGCAAATCGTGCCAGGTTCTCTTCATTGCTATGCCTTCTTTTAATTTGATTGTAAAAACTGCAGTAGGACATGTTTTATCCCCTGTTTAGAGTGCAAACATCTGTGAAATTTTTCCAAATTCGTTTTGAAATTTGGGTATCAGCTTACTACTCTATGTTGCAATTATAGAATACACATTCCTTCTTCAGAGTTAGGGTTTTCATTCTGTGGCAAGTCTGCATTTTTCTCAAGTGCAATTACAATTATATGTCTCCATATCTGGTTTGTTTAAAAATTCTGTCATCTAAATAAAAACCAAAATGTCTTGAGATAAATCTGAATGCAGTTTATACTGGGCGAATGTCCTTCTTTTTTTCTTGAGTTTTGAAATTGCTAAGGGATTAATTCCCTTGCCCTCCCCATGGGAAGGTTGTGGACTGTGGGAGGCTCGCGCCCTCCACAGGCTGCGGCCTGTGGAGAGGGCGCGAGCCCCTCACAGCCCGCCCCCTCCCCATGGGAGGGGCAAGGGCTTTCCTGAGCCCTTTTGGTTGCTCAATGCTAGTAAGGAAACCATGTAAAATACCCTGTTTTGTGTGCACGGCCAGTGAATTCGTTGCACAGATTTGAAAACCAAAATTTCTTATTTTGAATTATACACAGCTGAACATGAATTTCTACACACACACATATATATATATATGTATATATATATATATACATATACAAATTGACTGCACATACATACATATATATATATATATATACCTTTATATATATACATATATAAATAGATACCCATGCATTATGAAGCAGGAAACTCATATCCAGAAAATAGTATGAACTCTGTTGATTTTGTGCCAAATACAAATTGAAACAGGAAACGCTTTCCCAGAAAAGTAGTATGAATTCTGTTGAATATACACAAATATCTCTGAATTGTTAAAACCCTAGAAGCCGAGGGGCCAGTAATCTTGAAACCATGCTAACATAAAAGTGATATGAATTACATTTTAGACCCTTGTAAATATCTTTGAATTATTCGGCACGGGGACAATTGTATTAGAAAATAAGCCTTATGGAGAAAGGTATTATGGGTCCCATTGAATATACCAAAATATCTACAAGATTACTAAACTGCAGAGCAAAGGAATGAGAAATGTTTTTAAAGAGCTGCTTCAAAGCTGAAGTACCTTATGAATATATTAAAGGGAATACAGCAGGAAATGTGAATGAAGATTATCTTTCAAACCTAATTTTGAATAAAATTTACATTCATATCAAGTATATTATTTTACTCTACATAACCTATATTGAAATAGAAATTAAAAGCTGTATAAATTCAGAAACTTAGGCTTGGTAGAATATTAAATGCATAATGGCTTGAGAAAACCTTTATTCTTCTATAAATTGTTTTGCTTGTAGAAAATTATCAAGATATATATATATATATCTATGCTCTCATATGCTCTCTCTCTCTCTCTCTTATATATCTCTCTCCTCCTGCTATATATATACTCTCTCCATATATATATATATATATATATATATATATATATATATACTCTATCTCTCTCTCTCCTCCTCAATCTTCGAGGACACTACCAAAGGGCTAAACATCTGCAGATTACAAAGAATGTTATGAAAATTCACTTCTTTTAGAATTGATTGAATGATGGAAGCCTGTATGAAAATGTATAAAGTTTCTGTTAAGTATTTATTTTTACTTCACTATGGTAACTTCCGGGACAGGGTGCCGAAGGTGGGCAAACAGAGACGGTAGTATTACCTTTTCTAATTCTACCATTTACTTGTATTATTTTGCTTGGCCAAGCACTGTACCATTGAAATAGATGGATTGTTTATTTTAAAAGCCTAGAAATTTATTTGAGTCTCTGCCACCTCCTGTTGCAAGAAATGTGTCTATTTCTCATGTTAGAAATGCATATAGGCATCAGGCACGCATCGAGAGTTCCCTCCTGTTTTGCTGTTTCGGGTTGCTAGGCTCCTTTATGCAGGGCCGGGGATTCCTTCAAGTTAGGAAGGGACCCGGGGAAGTCATGGACTTCGTGGTTGGGCGAAAAAGGCGCCTGAATCACATTCTTGGCCCCAGCTCGCAAGAAGACCAAGGTGTCACGGCGGTTGGTGGTTCCAAGATTATTTGCTATTGATATACTTATGTATCATTCAGACTTGGCTTGTGAAGCCCATTGTATATGTATATGCATTTTGACATTCTTGTTGAAACTTGAAATGGAAGTATGTTTTGAAAGTATTTAATGTAACATTGATTTTGAGAGGTTAAAGTTTTATGACTTAGCATAGAAAAGATGTTCTATTAGAAGGATTGATTCCTCCAAGTGAGGTTGAATATATGTATATGAGAAAGTCATCAAAATACTTATGTCTTGATACATTACATTGATGATATTATTTTATGAAATGCAATTTAAATTCTCTTTATTTCATTTGGAAGTGTTATGAGAAATGTTGACTTTTTGGAAACCTATTTATAATGGTTTGAATAAATTTAGAATACTCTTAATTTCTCTTTAATGCTGAGTTAAATGGTTTGAAAATACTCTTAATTTTCTGAGCGCTACATTTTGATCTCTTGCACCCCTCACTATTTTGTAAGTCAACCTGTATATAAAAAATATAAAATTAGATACTATGTTGAAGTCTCTAACTATACAAATTATTTGAAATAATATATATATACACACTTACAACATATTGGTAGTCTAGACCTTTTTTCTTACGATGCTTGACATCATCAAGAGAGGTTTTTCCTTGCACAAGGGTGTTTAAATCGACATATAACATAGCAAAGACATATTTATCAATCATTCGATAATACTTACTAATATCAATTAAGATAAAACAATCATTATTAAACATATATCTTCATACCCTTACCTATGTTAAGGACATTGATGATGAAATTACAACACTAACACCAACATCCAATTTTTTTTTATATACTAGGAGATGTGCAATTGAATTCATCAACTAAAAAAATAATAATAGATTATTTACTCAAATACATAAATATAAATAAACAATAATTTTTTAAAATTTGAAAAAAGAAAAGGTTGTATTTTGAAATATTAAACATTATTTTGAATATAATGTATTATTTTATTTTGATATATTGTAAAAAGGTTGTATTTTGAAATATTAAACATTATTTTGAATATAAAGTATTATTTTATTTTGATATATTGTAAAATTTTCACCTCTGATACTAATGCAACTGTACAAGTTGTTGGAGGGAAGGTCAATGTCATACCACACTTTGATATTGCACCCTAAAATGCATAATGTTTACATCAGTTCAATTCAGTTAAATATAATTAAAAATCAATTTATATTTACAAATTTTAAGTATAATATATAAAATGTTATAAATTCTTATCAAAATACCTCTTTGTGACTAGTATACACATCATTTAACAACTCATCATTCATCATCATATTATTTGATGCACCACCTCGATCACCCCCTATACTCCCAAAACATCTAAAATGACAATGAGTACACCTATGGGATGTGACACCCTCCGCATAACTATATCTTCCAAAGTATACATTAGAACAATTCAAGTATAGGTGAGAGCTAGGAGCACTAGAACTAGATGGTTGGGTTGTTGGATAATCTGCTAAAGAAAAAGTTTGGAATATTTGTGTGTCATACTCTATAAGTGTGTTCGTGAGGCTAGCAATTACATGAAGAGTTTGTACCTCCATAGTCTCCTTGGTGACTAACATAACCATCACATGAATAGATTTTTATGCTAGTGGTCTTTATTGTTGATGATTCCCTATCTAAAAAAACATTGGTCTATCTTGGGTAGAGCCTTCACCTATACCTCATAGTATATTTTCTCAGAAAATATAATAACACCTCATGATTATTACATGGGGGTTGGTCAAAGACCATCCACTATCTATCCCAAAAATTATTTTTTATCTCATCATGATTGCACCAATGTATTGGAAATATCATGGAAGTCACAACAAGGGGTGCATTAGTTCTAAGATCTGTGAAAAGAGCACATATTTGTTCTTTCATTATGTCTTTCTTTTTCACTTCATTGTAGGACAATTTTGTCACATAAAATTCATGACAACATCTTTATAACTTTTCCATTAATCTATTTGACTTATCACCATGTCAACATTTATCATCATTACTTCCAACGATGAAGAAAGTGATCTGTGATGGGGGTTTGATGTTGAAGCCTTTGATTTTGAAACTAATTAT
Organism: Sequoia sempervirens; assembly: GCA_007258455.2. Taxonomy (NCBI): domain Eukaryota; kingdom Viridiplantae; phylum Streptophyta; class Pinopsida; order Cupressales; family Cupressaceae; genus Sequoia; species Sequoia sempervirens. The sequence continues at coordinate 10,633 of VDFB02121924.1, forward strand.
CTAATTTGAAGTTTATTTTTTTCTAAATGCCCTACCAAATCCTCTTGGACTTGTTTGAGGTTTTTTGGAAGGCTTGGAGGAGATTAAGATATTGTAGGGTTCTCTTTAGGAAAATTTTCATTCAAATTTATCTCTAGATCAAAGTTTATGGGATCTATCATAAAAAAATTAAAAAAACAAGAAATTCATCAAAAATAATTCATTTTTTCAAATTCAAACCAAATTTGATTCTTATATGTACTAAAATTTAACACTTACCTCATATATGGCATGGATTTCTAGAGTTTCTTGTAAATTTTTCAAACCACAAACACATTTTGGAGAGCAAAAGGAGGAAAAGGGAAAATTGAAAGTTGTAGTCATTAGTTGTAAAATGAGGGCATACTTTTTTGTTTTTGTTTTTAATTCAACATAACACAAGTGCTTGCAAAACACATAAGTACATTATGGAAGCCACAAAACATTCTCGTGTTATGGCTTGGTCTTAGCAAGCCATAACATGAGCAAGCTTTTTATTTTCCCAATAACACGCTTGTGTTTGATTTATTTTTGGCATATTGGACACTTTTTTGTATACCATTTCCATGCACTTTCCCATTTATATAAACACAAATCACATGAATATATGATCCCAAAATCCATTATATAATAATTATAACATCATGAATACATATACATCAAATCCATCAATAGATATTTTATCTCTCAAATAATGGTCTCTCATATATTTCTCATATATCTCTAACATGCCTCTTATATATCTCCCATTTATCTCTCATATGCCTTTCATTTGTTTCTCCTACGTATATTCTACTCTTATGTGGTACATATATGGTAATGAATACATATAGGGACATGGGGACATGTTCCTTCTTTGATGTTCTTTTTTGTGTCATAGTTTGGTTATAGGTTCTACATTGTTGTATACTTGGCTTGTGAAGAATATGTTTTCTTGTTTTTAGCCTTTGATTTCCTTGCAAATTTTTACCATTGGACTCCATTAGATTACCATTTTGGGTTTTCAGCCTAATGGGAGTTATCTAGCTCTATCATACCAACAATCACTTTCTCTCAGATTATACTTTTTAGAATTTTTTTAAATGGACATTTGTTATAAATCATATCCATTACAAAATAATTATTCATTTCTTATGGATATCTATTTAGGTTCATGCCTACAAACTAAGAAGATATTAATTTACTTGAAAATGGATATCCATTTTTGTAAAGATTTTTTTGGCCCATATTTTTTCTTTATGACCTCAACTTCTTGCTTTCATCCATGGATACAAACTCAAAATAATTTCCATCTAAGTTCCAATCCAATATTTACACTTAATAATGAATATCCATTTAGAAATAAATATTCAAACTTCTAATATATATCTATTTAGGTTTAGGGATATATGCTTCCTCGAAAATGGGTATATTTATTTTTATGAAGAATTTTTTGGCCTACATTTTTCCCCTTTTTTGAACCCCAACTTCTTTCTTTCACCCATTGATTCAAACTTAAAATATTTTTTTTTATCTCAATGATCCAATCCAACAAATCATTTATTTTTAAGCTTCTTGAGTCTCTTGAGAGATCAAACCTTAGTATGTTCCTCGCCTTCTTCAAAATATACATTTAGAATCAATTTTTTATTTATAACATATATCTATTTAGGTTTGGAGATATTTATTTATGCGAAGAATTTTTTGGTACACATTTTTTCTCCTTTCTTAAACCTAACTTCTTACTTTCACCCATGGGTTCAAACTCAAAATAATTTCTATCTTAGTGATGGACTCCATAATAAGATTCCTAAGTTTCTTATATTCAAACCTCAATTTTTTCCTACCTTCTTAAACATTAAGGCTAATTTCTCCTTAGCAAATACTCTTACTTCAAACTTGATGTACAATATTGAGCTCTTCTCAATTGACTTTCTTCTCATCACTGCCATTTGCAACCACCACCATTCCTTGCCTCTTCACAATCTTAAATGGATTCAACCATGGCTCAAATGGCTCTAAACATGTTGGATAGAACATCACATGGTGCTCAAACATTTTCATCATTTCTCCTACAACTTTAGTGGGCCATTTTCACTTTTGGACTACCTATAATACAACACATTCATGTTTTTCTTCCCACTGCCAGACTATAAACTATGGGCCTAAGCTCTTCTCTTTCGGACTAAGATCTTTCTTGATGTATGCTCCGAATCTGTGGTCTTGCTAAACTAACACAATTTACAACCAAAATAATAGCGGATTGACAGTTTCGTTGTGATCAAGGAATTTTCTTTAAATTCTTCATCGTGGACAAGAGGGCGTTGACAAAGAGGATTTTATACTCCACGTTCAGGTTACAGCCTGAAAGTAAAGGGGTGGAGGGGTCACGGGGATTTTATTTGTTCAGATCCATGTTTCTAAAGATCAAGCATTTACCGATCTTTACGTTCCTGAAGGCCTCATACCAGTTCTCTCCTCGCCAATATTGATGCCGTCTTTTATCTCCTTATCTGTAGTCACACCCTGCTATGTTCTATTTAATTTGCACTATTATGGCATCACCCCCTTTGTTATTTTTGCAATTTTTAACTTAGTTTTAAATTTTCATTCCCCATTTTTCTCCACGCAACTTGCCCCTACCTTCTCTATTACTTTTTCATTCCATTTTCTCTAATCTTACACTTTCCCCATGCTACAACTTGCCTTACATTCATTTCACATTAAAAATCTTCAAGCTTCATTCTTCATAAAATGGTGCGACTTGTCGCACACTACATACATTTTTATCCCTCTCTTTTAAATTCCCTCCTTCCTTACTTATGCCATCCCTCTATCTTCCTTCATTCACATTGTTGTTTTTTCAATCTTTTGAAATTCCCCTATCCCTGGTAGGTGTGACCCCTTAGCATTCTCTATTCTTATCTAAATATTTTTTTTTTCTAGAGTCTCTTCAAGTGACAACCCTTCCAAGTCCTCTAGACATTCAAATTATTTAAATTTTAGAACTCCTCACCAATTTTGTTTCTTTGTGCAAATAAAAAATCATATGGAATTTAATGGCAAAGAACAATTGATTGAAAAATGAGAATTTAGGAGACATTTTGTCAATTCAAAAGAACAAAAGTGTCATTTTACTTTGCCCCACAAACCACTAAATAAAATATTTAACTCCAAGCCAAAAAGAGACAAAATAAAAACCAAACTGAAACCAAAAATTGATGCGGAAATTTATCAATCACTCGAGATGCTTCAACATCATTTCTCTTACCAACTAATGTAGTGATAATAACTAGTCAAATGAACAACAAATTATTGCATGTGTAGAGTACACAACAAAAGAAGAAAGCAGATGTTTTCAAATATTAATGTCTAGGTAATCCCATAATATATTACAATTACATATTCTTGGTTG
>VDFB02121925.1:0-12130 GCA_007258455.2 Sequoia sempervirens
ACAAAAAAAAAATAAAAAAAAAAGGTACTTGTAATCTACCTAAACTAACCCTAAAAATGACTACCAACTATCATGTCCCAAACAACACAAAAAAATTTCATTCCACTGTACCCATCCGTACCAAAGCAAATTATGGTTATGTATATATACACACGGCCTACCCAACTATACCAACCTTGCTATAAATAAATTAGCGAACCAGAAAACTTGAACTGCTAAGTTGGACTTCCTTTGGTTTCCATGCCATCCAAGGATGCCTCAATTGGAATTGAACACTTCAAAGGTAGCTTGAAAGTAACAATCCTCAGAAAAAGTGAATCATTTTGAATTAGAAACTCAATGAATCACTGTCACACCTTTATCTATGTTAATATAAAATAAGGCGGTATCAAAATAATGTAATTAGGTAAGTGGTTCACAAAACAAATACATTAAAATAAAAATATTGAAGTTGTATCTTTCTTATAAAATCATCAAAAATCTCTTAAATTATCACATTTCTTAAATTCTTGAAAATAAGTAACATTACCTAAAGGTACTATCAAATGACTAAAAGGCACGAATATTTATATCTCTATTGACCAAGCATTGCCTAGAACAACTCTTAAAAAATATAAATGTGTAGTGTTCAGCTAACATGACTATAAATATATGTGCCTATTGGCCATTTGTTAGCACCTTTGGGTGCTGTTACTAGCTGTTAGTAAAGAAATATTGCATCACCAAAAATAAAATCTATAGTTAAGAATCCCAGTAGTTGGATAAACTTGGAAGAACTAACATTTTTTATTTTATTTTATTGATCAAATCCTTCATTGAAGAGTACAAGATCAACTCTTGTAGTCATTCGTTGGAGTCACTTGGACTTTCCCACCATCATATTCTCACTGATGGTATTAATCAGTTGTAGCAACTCACCATCATGAAGCTGAGTCATACTGCATAAGGAAGTTCATTCTCACTTGATGGTATGAATCAGTTATAACAATTCACCATCACAAAGCTGAGTCATACCGCATAAAGAAGTTCAGCTGCAACTAAATCACTGAATTTGTGCCATTTTCTGCAAAGGGGTACAGTGATGAAGGGAGAAAAAAGAGGATGTTCCGAAGTGGGATTTGGGTGAAGGAGAATCTAAGAATAAACTGAGGTAATCAATCCAATTTGTGGCTAGGGGGAAATCAAATAATACACTTTTTGGGTGGAGAATGTTTTGAGCACTTTTAGTAGAAAGTGAAGACATATTCTAGATGTGTTTTTTGTTTGGATAAAGATCCAACCTTGAAAAGACAGGAAAATTGTTTCTATAGGTGATATTAGGGATGGTTTATGCCTAAAAATATGGCCTCTTTTGTCAAAAATGGGCTTTTGTAAATTGTTGATTTCAAAAATGTATTTGAAAGATTTTGAGCTGTTTCATGGAAGATCTAAATTCCTCATACAATATTTTGATTATCATAAGTAACCATAACTCATTGTTTTAGTTTGATCATAGGGCTGCAAGGTTAAGGTTGTTTAATCATCCCCCTACCCTTGATTGCATCAGTTGCTAATGGAGCGGGTTTGTATCCTACAAGAATAGGTTGTGAAGAATGGAGTGTAAAAGTGTTTTCCACTAGTAGGTGGGTAAAGAACAAAAATTCAGAAATTAATGGCGAGAGCAGCATCTTCCAATAAGAGAGGGTTGTGAAAGAAGAGATGGCCCAGAGAGGATTTGTTGTTGATGGGATTAGGAGAGGTAGAATAGATCAAATAGAGATTAAAATGAAGAATTGTTGAGGAGAATGGAGGTCTTATTGGCTAGACTATGCTAGGAAGAATCCAAGGACTAAGTTACCGGTTCAAGTTTGGGGACGGGTGCGGGTATGAGAACCCGATATGTGGGTATGTGAATTTTTTTTTTAGGGGTTTGGGTACGTATGGGTACGTGTGTGTGTGTGTATATATTATAACAAAAAAAGAAGAGAAATATACATAATTGTAAGACTAAATCATTTCATAGTATGATACTTGATCATTGATCAATGCCAAATGCCAAAGATAAATATTAAATGCCAATTGATAGTTGAAAAATATTCAAATAAGCCATATCAATGATATCATATATGTCTATGTTCACAATTCCAATGGAAATCATCACAATTATTGAATTACAAAATGTAGTTCATGAAACATGATTCAATGTTCATTGTTCATCAATCATCAAAAGGATTATCAAAAAAATGAAAATCATCATAACTTGGATTTTCAGCAGCTTCAACTTCAAGATCATCATCATTTGAATCCAAAGCAGTTCCACTTGCACTAGATGCACCATGTAGTATGTCATCATTATCATCCACATTATCCATAGTGGCTCTAGCAAGATCCTAAATGGTTGCATCCAAGTCAGTAGATTCGGGTGCTACATCCCAAAGCTTTGCTGCCCCCTGCTTGTATTGAGGATCCTTATGTGATAGAAGACACAAATTGGAATGAATATACAACAAGTCTTCAGCTCTTTTTGCAGCCAATCGTTTACGCTTCACTGAGTGGATAAAGGAGTATGTACTCCAATTCCATTCAACGGCAAAAGAGTTTGCAACTTGGAGAGAAAACCAACAAAATAAAAAATAAAAAATGCAAGATAAATTCAAGAATGTTAAGTGTTAAATTTTACAATACAAGTGGCAAAAAAAAAAGCTTGTGAAAGGATCTTGATTGCAAGAGGCTGGAGGTACATATAATCTTGACCATGGAGGTACCACCATGTAATAGCATCCATTTTGTATTGGTCTTTGACAATAGAAGGGGTATGATTTTTTCCTGAGATAAACAATCCAAATTCTTTCATAACACTTGTTTGCACTTCTGGATCAGTGAAGAGTCTACTAAATGCCCTCTTATACCCATTAGCAACTTCAAAATCTCTATATGGCGGTATTCTCCCTGGGATAGGAAGTACTTCTGTGGTATAGTACCTCAGAGATAGGGCATATGCAAGGAGGTGCAATGGTGTTGTCATCTTGTTCCAATGATGAAGAACGATTGCTTCCACCCTTTTGTAAAAGGTGTCTTCAGGATCATTCTCTCTCTTTTGTATTTCCATTTTTATTTTCTCCAACATTGTGTCCATGCTATCATAGACATGCCCCAAGCATGGTTCATTTGTATCAGCAAATTGAAGCATAGACATGATAGGTTCGGTGAACTCCAATACATAATTCACACGATCCCACCAATCGTCATCCAAGATCAATGCGTTGAACTTTTGGGCCCTCTCTGAATTTGATTGTTTCCATATACCCCATTGGTTGCTAATAACTATTTGACTAAATGCCTCTTTCACCTTCACAAGTCGTCTCAGAACAATTGTGTGAGATGCAAACTGGGTCTTAGCAACCTAAGAACATGTTAATAGTAAGTTAATAACACATTTAAAATATGTAAATAACACAAAAAAATATTTTATTCAATTATGTAAAACATGACATAAATGAAACTAAATAAATTAAATTTACCTTCAACAATTCCAATCTTGAAAAATTTCTGAAAATTGCTTGTGACATATGGTAGTTTGTCACAAACATTTGAATCTCCTTGGCCTCCTGGTATATTTCTTTCACCCACTCTATTTGGTTGCCAATTGCTTGCATCACCAAATTGAGGGAGTGTACGGTGCACGGTGTCCAAAAGATGTGCTCATATCTAGCCTCTACCAAAGCACCTGCAGCCCTACAAACTTTTGCATTGTCCATAATTACTTGGACAACATTTTCATTACCCACCATCTCTGTGGAGTCAATGAGAATCCTAGAAATGAACTCTGCCCTAAAAAACATGGCCCCCTTGGGGGAGACTACAATAACATTGATCAATGGATGGTTTTTGCAATCTTTCCATCCATCGGAAACAATAGATACACTTGTTTCACTCCAAGAATCTCTAATTGGTTTCAATTGGGCCTCTATAGATTTCTTCTCTTTTTGCAATAAGGTGGTATGCACCTTTTCATACCCAGGACTTGTGAAACCAGGAGGTGCACTATTTATTGCTGACACCATGTCCCGCCAATATGGTGATCTCACCAAGTTGAATGGAAGACCATTGGCATAGAGGCAACGTGCAATTTTTTCTTCAGCAATATCTCTTGCCTCCATTTTAAATGCCCTCTCCAATGGACCTCTCTTGTGGGTGGTGATTTGTGGTTCTTCATCTTCATCTTCCGTAGAGGGCATAGGCAAGAAGGGATGTTTGGAGGCCGTAACTGTTTGAGAGGGTAATGCCATTGTTTTTTTCTTTTCAGAACTATAACCACTCTATTTTCCTTTTGCAATCAATTTGTTAGCATCTTCTTGTTTTTTTATAAATCCTATTATTTGTATAATAGGCAACCCCTTCTTATCTAGGCCCTCACACATATTAATCCCTTCACCACCAGGGCCCATAAAATGAAGTTTCACTCAGTAATAGGAGCTATTATATTGCATTGCAAAAATTACACTTCCAAACAAACCCCCCACCTCCAAGAAGTTGTGAAATTCTTGTGGTATGTCTCCATAAAGGAGATCGTTTATCAATTTTGAATTTTTGACTTCCCTCCCCACCCATTGAACTTTGACTAATAGCCATTGTTGCAATCTATAAAAAAGAAAGAAAAATAAAACATACTTGAAAAACTTCTTCACAAACTTGAAAAAATCTATCAAAAACTTGAAAAAATTCATCAAAAGACTAAAGAATAGGGTTTAAAAGCATACCTTAAACACTTAAATCTCCTTTGTGGAAGCTATTTGGCACTCCACAATCGATCTCCTTTGAATACAATCACCTCCCTTCAAAATGCCAAGATGGAGAGAAAACATGGTGAGAGCAAAATTAGAGGTAAAAATGAAATGTATGTGTGTTTGAAGGCCTCATATTGGCCCATTTTAGGGTTAGGAGGAAAAAAAAAAGAAAAAGAGTTTTTTAATCAAGTTTGGGCCCACTTTTTTTGACTTGGCCTATGGATTCGCCCAGGTTCGTGCTAGGTGCGCATAGGGTGTGCGCCCAATACTGTGGGTTCACATAGGTGCGCGGGTTGTGCACACCCTAGCGAATCCACAGTGTTGTGCGCGCACCTAACACGTACCCGCAGACGAACCCGAACCGGGTGTGTACCAGAACTGGGTTCAGGGCCTGCGGGTACGAATCCTGCATCTTAGTCCAAGGATGAAGGGGAGGCACAAGGAGGTCCATTTGGGGTTCTAGATCACATGGAAAGATTAATTTAAGCAATAGCCAAATAAGGGACCAAGGTCAAGCTATCCGCGTCAAGATTTAAAGGAGAGTTTAACCTAAATTTCTTTGTAGATTGAGCGCAGGAGCTTGAGAGATATTTTGTTATGGAAAACTTGAAAGATGGTAATTCTAGAAGAGTCAAGCTTCTTGTTACCAAAATGAAGTCACATATTGCCTTATGGTGGGATATTTTTCAACAAAATTATAGAAGACAAGGCAAAGAGAGAAGAAAGTTATGGCCTAAAATGGCAAATTTTCTAGCCACAAAACATCAACAAAAGTTGTTCATGGGATTTCAAATTTCAGGCAAAAGAAGTTTGTGCAAGAGTACACACACAATTTTATGCTTGCAAATTAGAACAAGTATCACTGTTTCTCCAAGTTTTTGAGATGGGGATGTGGAGATGGGAGAATGGGTTTTTGAAGATGGCAATTTTTTTCCAAAATCTTAGAGATAGCAGGGGGACAGCTATTAATAACGTATATTAATATGCAATTTTAGAAATTTAAGTATATCTCTATTTAAAATTATTTAAACTTGACAAGATATTTAGAGACACACCATACATTTAAATCTTCATGTTATATATTAGGCGATTTTAAGTATGCTGAAATATAATTTTGTACGTCTTTGGTTGACTTCACCCCTCCTCGTACCCTAAGCTTTACATATCCTTCGTCATGATAACTGCTGCTCTATAGCTTGCTCACATGAATCATTCGCCAACCCATCGTTCATTGCTGAGACTTAGATAATCAACTTTTTTCAGATAGAAACTCAACCAATCGACTGACACTCCAATTACGACGACTACCTCCATAATAACAATGAACGTGACACTTCCATCCACATTAAGTCATTTCCTTGCAGCTCAAACACTACTCCATCGAAGAAATGATGCGATCGAGTCGCGCAACGTGAATGGATTCTAAAGTCATGAAGGTTGCCAGTTGCCACTTTTCTAGTTGTAGGTTTTATTTCTCAGCCACACTCACACATGGAAAAATCGTGGCATTTGCAGTTGTGTTGTGGACATTTGAGCAAGGTTTTTCTTTAAATATCACATTGTCATTTGCCATGGTTACCAATTAGAATCACAATAACTATGTTTGGTCATGGGGGACGCCAAGACATCCCCGAGATGGCTTCTCGCTCCACTAAAGTACCCAAATCGGGGACATGCCCTATGGACATTCCTCTCTGGTGGGGGCACGTAGAATGCAGGGGTGGTCAAATGAGTTGGATTCACTGGGAAGATTTAACAAAATCTTAGAGAGGGTGAAATGGGCGTGAAGCAAGATTAAACGATCAGGGAGTTGGATCTCACCATCTTCGAGAGGAAGATGATCTTAGTGCAGAGAGTTTTTGGAATGTGACAGATGAGATAGTAATCATAGGGCCTTTGAGTCCCCAAAGACATATAATGATAAAAAGACAAATGAAGCCAACACTTAAATATTGTAGAAGATGAGCAAGTGATCCCATCACTAGAGCACACTAAAGAACTCGAATATAGAGAGACCCTCCTAATGAAGAGTGTATAGATGAAACCAAAAAGATGGAAACTAACCATTGCAATGAAAGCATCTCTTCAAAAACCATATGCAAATGAAAATGTAAGTGTTGTAAGGTTATCATTGATTTTCGTAGCATGGATAGTTTTATGTCTAGTGGAATTGTAGACAAACTTGGCTTGAAGAGGGCTATGCATCTATAAAGTGTCATGGCTTCAAAAAGGTCATCATTTAGAATTTAATGAGCAATGTCTAGTTACTTTTCAAATAGAATTTTATAAGGATGAAGTTTGGTGTAATATTATGCATTGGATGTTTGTTATGTTTTGTTAGGAAGACCATTGCATAATGGTAAAGCTAATAACATTAACCTTGACAAGGATGAGAGGAGGATATTCTTGAGCCCTGGGTTGAAGGTAAAAAATGAAAGTCTAATCAACACATGTTGGTTTTAGGGAAGTAGTTCTTGAAAACAATAACAAAAGCTAAGGAATGTTATGCCTTTATTTCCCAACCACTCAAATTTAGGATAGTGGAGAAAGCAAGTGAGATACTTGAAGAAGTGAAGGATTATTGAAGGAGTACAAGGAGATTGTTTCCCATGACCTTCCTAAAGGTTTACAACCAATAAAAAAAAAAGCCTTTTGGAGAATCCAAGACCTAAATGTAACAAAATAACCTTCCACTAGTGAAATGAAATAAGCACAACAAGATATCTATCATATAAATATGAGGAGTGTGTATATATACAATGAGAGTCTTGCATATGTGGGCAAGGTAGAGGAGGGAGGAAGGTAGAATTGAATGACTAACTAACTACCCCTCCAAATGTGCAACACTTCTAAGCTCAAGTGACAAGTGTTTGAGCATGTGTCTAGTGTGCATGCATTAGTTGTATCAAAATGTGAGTACATGAGACTCAACAACATGAAGTGAGATAAAAAGAAAAAATACCTAAGTGGAGACTTAACTAGTGTGAATGGGTCAACCTATAAAAGGCTTTGTGTTTCCCATTTTCAATGATAAGGACTTGAGATTCATAAGACTTCATGGTGCTCATATTTATCAACTTATCTCTCTCCCTTGTCAAGCCTACATTGGAGTCATCTTAAAATGGTATTTTCCATGAGACTCTAATATCCCTTTTGGTAGAATAGAAGGTAGAGACAAACATAGAGTAATAAAAAATTGGAAAGTATAGAAAGAATGAGTTGATCCTCTTTTCTCTCTATCCCACATTCTTTTAGATGCAACCTTAATGATTTGAATTTAGTGAAAGAGTCCTCCAAAGTGTCAAAAGTACTTGGACTCAAGATTATGAGTTCATTTTCTAACTCATGACTTCTTAATTCATCTACCTTCCCAAAAAGTTTCTCTAAGGCTAGCCAAACTGCATTAGGTGTTTTCAAGGCTTCTACAAGAAATGGTAGCTCAAGAGATTGATTGAGACACAAAAAATTGAAGGCTTGATCAAATTTGTGAAACCATTTTTCTTTAGCTTTAGCAGTAGTAGGTTCTTTTTCTATACCCATAGTTACCATATAATCCTGTATTCTTTAGCATAATTTAAACATCAAGTTTCCACTCATGATAATTAAAGGGTGTGAGAGGCTTAATAGGACAATTTGACTCCATGCTTAAGTATATGGTGTTGCAAAACTTATATGTGTAGAAAGAAAATGCTTGAGGGAAATGTGGAAGTGCACATGACACAAAACAAGAACACCTCCCTGATGTGATTATTACTAACTTTAGACCCACAAAAAAGATATGCAAAAAAATATTACAAGCTTGTTAAGATTGGGTGTCTAAATATTTCATTTATAACTCACAACAATTTTTACAATTTTTGAAAAATGGGCAATCCAAATCTTATTTTTACAAGCAAATTTGAATTCCTTGCAAAATTTTGATAGGAATCAATTTTTTTTTTTAATGAAATTTCGATAATTGAGGTGAAAGTTATGCCTTATTGAAATTTTCTTACAAACATTCACTTTCAAGGCTAAAAAACTAGTTAAAACAACAAAATTTTACAAATTTGAGGAAGCCAATGAAACTTCTTCAAATAAAGGGAAATCCAAGAAAAAAAGTAAAGTGTGCCAATTGCAAGAAACTTGGCATGATGAGCATAGATGTATGAAGAAAAAGATTGAGCACCTCATATATCTTCTTGAGAAGAATAATATAGGGGTCCTTGAATCTATCATATAGTCCGCATCAACTCTAGATACTTCTAAGAAAAACAAAAGATAAATCTAAGGGAAAAACACTTGTACATCTACAGTCTCTGAGTCTAGGAGATAGATTCTTGACTCTAGAGCTTTACATCACATGCAGTCTTCACTAGATTTGTTCTCGTCATTACAACCTATAGATACATCTAAAATTTCATTGGCTAACGATACTTATACGTGTTTGTGGGAAAGGAGCTATTGACATAGATGAAGGATGTTTCATTGATTTCCTTTTCATTCCTAAAATGTCCAACAACTATTTAGTTCACATAAGGGTAAAAACACAAAGCTGTGTCACACTTTCCACCAACTTATTAGCACAACTTAATTTAAGTATTTCTAACTAAAAATCATTTTTGGTCAAACATATGATTTAGTAAGATTCATTCTAGCTAAGTTAGTGTGAACCCCCAATCTATGTACCTGCAAAATGAATCGAGATTAAACACCCTAAGTTAGATATTGCAAGTATAAACAAGGATTCCCCATGGAATCCATTTACAATTCAAACTAGGAATGGAAATATGCAAGAACACAATAAAAAATGATAAAACAAAGATGAAATCCTAATTTAAATAGCAAACTCTTGATCCCATGGGGGAATTGGTGCCAATTTGATGTGAAAATTTGGCCCTTTCCCTATTCCTATGATTGCAAGCTTCGATATGTAGACTTGATGATGAACTTTTGATCCACTTTTGATGATGAATGATGAAGACTCCAAGCCAAATCTGCAAAAGAACCTAGCTATGAACTCAATGGTGTGAAACTTGATAGATATTTGAGCATGGTAACTTTACTCAAATTGTGGATGATGAAATGAGGAGAGGAGATCTTCATTTATAGGATTTCAAGATGGATGAAAGCCCAAATTTGAGCAATGTGGGACTAACTTTCATCCAAGGATATGATGCCACTTGTCAAGCTATGAATGGATGATGGTTGTGCAAGATTTGGGGTTTGTGCCAAGAGGGAGATTCAAATTCAAAATATGGCTTGGGGATGAGGTGAAGGTGAAGTTAATGTCACATGGCTCAAGAAAAGGACTTGTAAGAGATGTTAAATGCTTTGTTGGAAGGGACAAGTCCTTTTGGGGGGAGATTTCAAATTTGAGGAATATTCCCACTTGGATACCTTTTTTGAATGAAAATAGGTGATTTATAAAACAATTAAATTGATTTTCATGTGCAAGTTGCAAAATCTAGAGGATTTGAGTGATTAGGATTAATTAATCAGGATTTGATTAATTTAAGGGGAGATTTAGCTAATTTGACTATTTGATTTAGATTTTAGGATTGAAATAAATAAAAAAGAGATGAAAATGATTAGGACTTAGTTAAATAAATATTTTGATTTATTTAACCAAAAGGGGTGATGTTAGATTAAATTAGATAAATGCTTGATTTATTTAATTTAATTAGATGAACTTTACAGATTTAATCAAATGAATTATTTAATTAAATCAAGATAGGAAGATAGAAATGACCTAGCTAATTACACACAGATGATTGTGATGCATCTAGGATTTATTTAATTAGGAGAATTATGACAACTTTAAATAAATAAGGCTATTTGATTAAAATGGTTGAATAGAGGATAATTAGGGATGAAGAAAAACGTGGAATCGGGGATGGTATCAATATCAATCTGTATATTTTTGGTGTCTCTGATTAGATACTTCTACAACTTTCTTAGCTAAAATTGTTGGCTAAAAATATATGGAGCACCTCTTTGAGTCCAATTTAGCAAAAAAATAAAATTATTTGAAAAACTTGAAGTTTTAATAACTCCTACTAATGTAAATAACATTTAAAAAAATAAATAAAAATACCCTTTTCTAGATCCATAAGTGTAGTTTTAAAAAAATTATTTATTTTAATAGATTAATTATTATTTATATTTTATTTATATTTTTACTAAAAGTAGGTTTTTTTCACAAAATATTAGGTTGATTACCATGCTAAGGAAAAATACTAAAATTTATTAAAAAAAATAGAAAAAAATATGATGCACTAGATAAAAGAATCTATTTTAGGATGGTATATTTTTTTTTCCATTTTAGATAAATATTTAATATGAAAGTTGGCGTTTGGTGGAAACACTGCTTTTTTATTCACACATTTTAATATTTATTTAAAAATATATATTTATCAAAATTAGGGAAGAATCCATACACCTAAAGTTTCAGGATTACTCATCACAAAAAGAATTTGAAAGAAAAAAAAAAAAAGAATTACTATAAAAATTTTGACATCTCATGCAACTTCATTTTTTAGCATTTTATCACCAACTAAATTATAGTGTTAATTTATTAAAAACTAGTTTAAAATAAAATTTTAATTTTTTTTTAAAATACAAATATAAAAATATACTTAAAAATACATATTTTACTAGTTTACATTATTTCAAAATTCAAAAAACATATACCACTTTTTAGTGACTCAAGTTTAAAAGTTGGATCAGTGTTGGCCATTTCCTTTATAAAGTGTGACACATCTTTGTGCTTTTACCCATAAGATTTAGTGATTATTTGAGATTTGCATAGAAGAGAGGTTGTTGTAGTTGGCAAGGTTGATAATTTCTTTGGTTTACACCTTCTCACACTTTGCTCCTGATGATTTATTCTCTAAGGTTCATACTCTTGAATCTAGTGTGGATAGCTCATCAAAGGTTCATCTTGGTCACTTGAATCTTCATGTTTTTAGAACTTCAAAGTTTCATGTTGTCTCTTCAAGAACTTCTAGTGATTCCTTGCAATAAGATATTGATATCAATTTTCCAAATCATTGGGACACATTTCTACCCGTCATCTCTTGCTTGTTTGTAGAGTCCCACATTTCAATCTTGATGACAATATTGAGGACATAAAACTTTTCTTTGATGAGAGTTCTTGCACCACTATAGAGTTCAAAGATGTTTCACTGAGGGCTTCCATAAATTACTTGCAACAAGACTCCATGTGGGATTTGAATTATAGCCACATGACATGTGTTGATATTCTACACATCACTTCTTTGGTTCTTGTTCTACATCAATCTTCACATGGAGCATTTGAAAAACTTTAAGAGATTACATCATTTTCTTTAGATCTTGTGCGTCATTCAGAGACTTATATTCTT
>VDFB02121926.1:0-83119 GCA_007258455.2 Sequoia sempervirens
AGATGAATAAAAGGAAATAGAGAGATGAGTGAGAGAGAGATAGAGATAAATAAAGAGATAATGAGATATAGTTAAGACATATAGAGATATAGGAAGTGATATATAGAGAGATGGAGAGATAGGGTTCTATATATATATATATATAAACAATGATTTTGGATTTCCCTTACAATGTTTTGCTCCTCCTAGGGTTTTTCACCTAAAAGGAGAAAGGGGATTGGATGGGATCCAAAATGCAAGGGTTTACACTCAAAGTCAATGCAAATGAAATGTATTAGCCTAATTAAGATGTCCTAATGCTCTGATCTTAAATTGAAATGATCTAATGATGCAAAACTTAGGAAAATTAACTTGTTTGAAAACATAGTGTGATATGTAGAAAAGTAAAATGAATGCAATAAATGATAAAATAAAGATTTGAAACAAGAATTATGCACCTAGAAATTGATGAGGAGTTGACTGGAGATTGTAGAGGCCACTGAAATTCTAGAAATTCTAATTTTTGAGGCAACTGGGACACTTACGCAGCTGGGGACTTAGTCCCAGAATAGGGAAACTGCTTGGAAAGTTGTTTATGCAAAAAGGGTGTCTGAATCTGTAAAAAAATTTGAAAAAGAAATGCAATGGGACTAAGTTACCACTATGGGTGACTTAGTCCACTTTGGATTTTCTACAAATCCTAAGGTGGAAACAGAAACCCACAACTTGCACTCTACTTTTTGACAGAAATCTGGATCTGAATCTTCGAAAAACCCTGCAAAACATAAGATAGATTGGTTTCTAATGGGTGCTTTGCCTTGTTCAAACCACTAGTTGGTATTTAAACTTTGTGGATAACAAAATCTAGATAAAAACCCTAGTCTTAAGTGTGTCTAAGACTAAGAAAAGCTGAAAATGAGATTAAACCCTATATTCTAATGTGCTAGAATGAGGTGATTAAATGACACTTGAATGATGCAAGACTTCAATGCAAGAAACCCTACAACACTTCAAATGAATGTATATGATATGTGAAATGTAATGCAAACCTTAAATCTAAAGATAAGAAGAACATGGAGGATGGAATCACTTTGAAAACAAGTCATTAGGTGTGGTTTGATGGCTAGTGGCATCTCTTCAACCTAGATTTCTCCATGATTCACCATAGGCATCCATGATCAATCCTTTACAATGTGAGAGCTTGAACAAAAAGTCAATTTCAAGACCTACAAAAACCCTAGTTTGTTGCCCCAAAGCTTCAACTTTGCTGCAAAATGTTATTGAATCTTCTTGTGTAAGACACTTTTGCTCTTGACTTTTGAGTTTTTGCTTTATGAAAATGACTAGGAGATGTGAAAAATGACTTAAAATGTGTATTTATAAGCATGAACAACTAATTTTCCTATTATTTAGACCTAAGAGGCTAACATGATCCATTGAAAAATTAAATTGAATTCATGAAATTCTTGCTCAAAAGTGGAAAGTATCCCAAAATGGACTAAGTCACTACCTTGGGCGGCTTAGTCCCACAAGGGATATTTTTGCTGGGTTTCACAAAATTTGAGTGGTTTTAATGATATTCGTTAGGATTTAAGTGGTTTTATGGGTGAATTAGGCCTCAAAGTCCAAAATCATGAGTATTAGGGGCCTATAAATGCAATTTTAAGGGGTGATTGATGGAAGGTACCTAAAGTACGACCTAGTTTTACCACAAAATTGTCTCTTTATTCAAGAGTATACAATTTTTGGCAATAAATTAAGCCCCCACTTTAGCGCCATATGACTCTACGTGCATATGCAAGCTAAAGTATTGTAAATAGTGCACATAATTACTTTATAAAAGGATACTTATTCAAAAGCCGAGAGAATGAAGCCCCCAATGTAGTTATCTACACAACCACAACATTAGGAAATCGCATCTTGTAACACAAATTCATTAGTCATTGAATATCCTTTTTCCTAACTCTTACAAAGAAAATTTGAGGGTAGATGTATGCCCCCCCTTGATTCCACTTGCTTTACGAAGGTGGAATCAAGGTAGCATTCGAGCCACGTCGAACCTAAAATATCATATCGAAGGAAATTTCCAAGTACCTTGTCACATAATAATAGATAGTTGATGATTTCGGGTGTGGAATCACGATTCCAACGCATCAAGTGGCATAAAAAATAGAGTTCCCTAGCTCCCATTATGTGGTTTTGAATGAAAAGTACTTTACAGATGTGTAAGGTAAAAGAAACCCTAATTGAATGCATAGTAAAAGTAAATAGGTTAAAAGAGATAAAGGAAAGTAGTTTGCCACTTACTATTTTATTTTACCTGCTTGTAGCTTGAGAGTGATGAGTGAGAGGAGAAGATGTCGAGCAGACGGGGATACACACCTGCACGATTGAACGTTCTTCGACACCAGGTGGCGTGCAATGAGCGTTAGCATGAGGTGAGTGGATTCTGCAACCTTCTTTTTGTGATTTGGTAATTATTTAATGATTTTTAATGCATTTATGAGTTAATTTAGGATCTTAGAAAAAAGGTTCGCAAAGTGTCCCTTTTGTTCGCAAAGTGTCCCTTTTGTTTGCAAAGTGTCTCGTTTCTTTGCATAATGTCTTGTTTCTTTGTGAAGTGTCCCAAAAGGGTTCTAAAGTGTTTAGGGCCTTTAGAAAAGCACGCTAGATGATCTCTAGCACACTTGCATGATGAAACCATTAAAAAAAATGAAAGATTTTACATAAATTTTAGAGCATATGTGTGTAAACTTTATAGGTGCCTGCGCAAGGATGACAACAGTTAGGATGGGGACAACTGATATTTCTGAGAGATCTGGCTCCATCGCTATCAATAGAGGAGACAGAGCATCTTTAGGCTATTGGGATCCATTGGGCATATCTTATGTCTCCCATGAGACACCACAATGCCATGCTAATGGCTCTCTACGAGCGATGGAATGCAGATACATGCACATTTCATTTTCCTACAAGAGAGATGAAAATCACACTAGAGGATGTACACTAGGTTCTCCACATGCCGATTTGAGGAGAGCGAGTGTATTTCCATAGAGACCCTAACTTCCTAGAGTAGAGGGCTAATTTACAATATTGTGTAGATGGTCCAGTTCATGATGCACGAGTTAGAGGATAGATTGATTTGTCCATGTTATTATATTCACAGCCACTAGTGGTTTGATGTATTATGATGCACACCATAGCACTAGTTCTCATCCTTGATGGCTGGGGTGCTCACCTGGATGGAGAACTAGTCCACATGATTCAAGGGATCGCAGAGCAATGGTCAGTATACGCCTGAGATCATTGTATGCTAGCACATCTCTATTATGATTTGGTGTGATTTTTATTCCAAGCGGTGGACAGTATGGTGTAGTGCACACTTCTGTAGGTGTGGTGCCTTGAGCATAGACATGTACTAGACTAGTTGGCTATCCATGTGTGACAACAATAGGATAGCCACAGGCTTTCAGGTATCCTCTATGACGACTATGGTAGTATGGTGACTTGTGCTTTTAGAGGATATGATTTGATTGACTGGATGAGGATGAGGTCCTATGGAGACCTTATTAGCTGACATTGCAGTGGCCAGATTTTACCAGTCAGTAGAGGAGGATATAGATGGATAGATTTTTGGTTGGCCACCATGACCACAATGTATGACCATTCTACTATGATCGAGTCATGCAATAATTTGGATAGGTGTAGACACCACCCAAAGCATGATCCAATTTTAGGAGATCAGTGTGGAGTGCCTGGAGACTAGGTGATACTGTGTGACTCACTCTTGAGCATGTAGCCGAGAGTGACTCTGACTTTTCTGATCATGACCAGACACCAGTCTCTGACACAAATGACGTTGGGGCCACAACAAAGCATGAGGAGTGGTGGGTAGTGACTCAACGAGCACTAGTATTTCCAATGGACGAGCTAGTGGGAAATTTAGAGCCACTACCAGATGACGGAGATGAGCAGGAGGATATGGCCGAGGAGACATGCTATAGAACTGCCAATATATTTACTAATGTGATTCATGATGAGTATGATGAGGAGGCAGATCCGAATTATGAAGATCAGGAGGGAGACGAGGAGGTGGAGGAGGAGTATGAGGAGGATGAGGAGGAGCAGTAGTAAGAGGCATAGGAGGTACCTTTGAGTTAGGATGATGAGGCAGTAGTTGAGGACCATCATGAGGAGGGAGCTTCCTCGCCCATCTATAGGATGAGGTCACAAGAAGCGGCTGTAGCTAGCACTGCCTCCATGCCCCCAGTATAGGATGATATTGAGGTGACACATCTAACCAGTGACATAGGTGATGATATTTAATTTTATGCAAGTTCTTTGAGTGATTATGTTGTTTTATATATATGTATATCATGATGATGGTTACTAATTGTGTACCTTGTCTATCTTGCAAAAGCATTGAGAGACTGGCGAGAGTTATATCATTAGGCTACTACAGAGATAGTGCCTACATCCATCGATGAGGAGGAGATGGATCTTGACTACATACCCCCACTAATCATGGAGGAGGATCTAGAGTCATTCAGACCTTTTGCAAGGCTATGAGAAGTGTATGAGAGCATGAGGAGACAACTCCATTGAGCTGAGAGTGTAGGACAATCATTGCAGACTTCAGCAGAGGTCAAGAGACTGCATGCACAGCTAGCACATCTAGCATAGGTACAAGCGGAGAGGGATTAGATAGCAGAGGAGCGTCTTGTGGCTATTGGTCGAGTGCAAGTTCTAGAGTATGCACTTAGACTTGGCAATTTTTGGTCACGATCACAAATGACCATCTCATGATGTCCAAGGATAAAATCACGAGCACCAGAGCTCGAGGGGTCTAGCTCTCACATACCTTTGTGATTTTGTATATGATATTGAGATGTATATAAAACTTTGATATATATAGACATGCACATTTGGTGTTGTTATGGTGTGTCTCTTTGTGTTTGAATGTTAAATTCAATGTGATTAATTAAATGACTTTATGGTAAAAGTATTTAATTAATGGCTACATGACATAACAAAACCTATGTGATCTAATTAAAACATATTGCAGTTTTGTTTTAGATACAACATGATGATGGATTATGTTATGCTAAATTAAATGTAACTTATCACAACACACTAGATGAATTTGAATAGCATGAAGCCTAAAGGGATTATAAATAACCACTTTAGTGTTTAAGACAAACCTATAAGAGAGGTGTCAAAAATGAAGCAGTGTGAAATCATATAAGGGAAGATCCTATAACGATTTAACAACACTGCTTTAGAGTTCATACTATTCAAAAGGGATTAAACATAATACCAACACAAATGCATGACATTGATTGGTTCTCTAAGGGGTGTTCCATCAAGTTTCGTTAAGACATACACACTAGACCCATAGCTTTTGTTGAAAACATAGGGTCCTAACCAATTAGGGCTGAATTTTCCACGTTCATTAGGGTCGGCATTGAAATTACGCTAATTTGCAGATAGAACTAAGTCACCCTTGTCAAATGTGTGAGGGATGACATTGAGATTGTAATAATGTTGTTTCCTTTTGCAATAAGCTTGAATATTCTCAAGAGTGTTAATGCGTTGTTCATCTTCATTTCAAGTTGATGTAATCGTTTGGTCTTATAAGTGTTATTGTCAATCAAACCTTGAAGAGAAATCCGTAACATTGGGATTTCTAACTCCAAGGGTATGATTGCCTTAGTACCATAAAATAGGTTATAAGGTGTTGATCTGATGGAGGAACAAACACTTGTGTGATAAGCCCAAAGTGCATAATGCAGTTGTGTGTGCCAGTCCTTATGATTAGTGTTAATAGTTTTCTTTAAAATTTGTTTGAGAACTTTATTAGTTGACTCTACTTGACCATTTGATTGTGGGTAATAGGGTGTCAAAAAATGGTGTTGAATATGGAAATTTTCCAAGAAATTCTTCACATAATTATTCTTAAATGGTGTGCCATTATCAGAGACTAATGCGGAAGGAATCCAAAAATGAGCAAGTATGTGTTCAAGGGTGAATCGACATATCACCTCAGCAGTCGTAGATTGTAAAGGAATAGCCTCTACACATTTCATGAAATAATTAGTGGCAATTATGATAAACGTATGTCTAGTAGAAGATGGCGGGGATATTTTACCAATTATATCTAGCCCCCATATAGAGAATGGCCAAATAGGGATTTGGGCACAAAGCTTAGAAGCAGGAGCTTGAAATAAATGACTATGTTTTTGAAATTTATGACATCGCTTAACATACGCATAACAACCTTTTTGCATATTTTTCCAGTAATAACCCGCACAAAGGATTTTTTGCACGAGGGTCTTTGCACTGAAATGACCACCACAACATCCGGCATGAGCCTACTTGAGTGCCATATTAATTTCATAATCCTTAAGCAATCTGAGTAAAATGCCATCAAAGGATTGTCGATATAACACATCGGTAAGGATGATGTACTTAGTGGCTAATTTTTTTAGACGAGTGTGTGTGTTACTTGCGACAAGTTCGGGAAAGGTACTGTGAACCAAGATCCCTCTAAAACCTGCAAAACACCAGAGATAAACACATTATAAGATTGAAATGCAAGTTACAATCTAGGTTCCCCATGAAATCCATTTGCAATGCTTAAAATAGGAAAGAAGAATGAAGAACACAATGAAATAGATTAAATCCTATTAAAACAAGCAAACTCTTGATCCCATGGGGGAATTGGTGCCAATTTGATGTGAAAATGGGCCCTTTCCAAACTCCTATGATGCAATGCTAAATATTGATGAAGAGTGATCCACTTTGTTGTAGATTCAAATGTACTCGATGATGAAAAACCTGCATAACCTAGCTATGAATGAGATAAAATGCTAAATCTTGAAGATGTATTTGAGTATAGTAAGTTTACTCAAATTGTGGATGATAGAATGAGGAGATTACCCTCTTATTTATAGATTGAAAAATTGAAAACATTCCCAAAATAGAGCAATGTGGGATAAAGAATGGGCCATTGACAAAATGTCACTTGTCAACTTGTGAGTGGATGAAGGATGTGCAAGTTTTGATGATTGTGCCAATAAATGCATATTTTTGAATTTTGAATTTGTTGAAATGACATGCAAGAGGGAAGGAAGAATGCATTGAATTCCACTTGGCTCAAGGCAAAGGACATGTAAGATGGAGTAAATGCCTTGTTGGATGTACATGTCAACTTTGATTTTGAATTCAAATTTGGGGAATATTCCTTAAAAGATGCCTTGTGAGGAAGATGGAGATTTAATAAATGAATTAAATCTATTTTCATGTGCAAGTGGGAAAAGCTAGAAGATGGGACATGAAAATAGATTAAATTAATCAAGGTTGATTAATTTAATGAGGGATTAGTTGATGTGACAAATTTGACTTAGATTTGTGGATTTATTTAAATCAAATATGAGAAGGATGTGATTTAAAGATTTAATTAAATAAAGATATTTTATTTATTTAACTGAGGGGATGAAGTTAGATTAAACTAAATAAGGTTTTAATTTATTTAATTTAATAGATAGACTTTAGAGATTTAATTAAATAAAGTTAATTATTTAATTAAATAGGGATAATTAGATCAGATTGATTGATTTAATTAACAAAAGAGAGAGACTTAATTAGATAAAATGATTTATTTAATTAAGGGAAGGAAATTGATGAATTTAATCAAATAAGGAAATTTTATTAAATGGTTAGTCTGAGGGATAATTTAGGATGAAGTGGTATTAGTAATTGGAATCAGATGTGCAATGTCAATCGGTATATTTTCTATGTCTACATTTTGCCCCTCTTTGAAGTGATGCACTTGTTGCATTGGTTCAAAGAATAATCTTGCTCAGATCAAAGTTAAAAATTCTTTGATTTAATGATGCTCCACTATTGCCCTAGTGTGAAGAATTACGTTGGTATATTTCCCCCTCGAGAGATCAGGCGAAGAGGTTTGATTTGAGGGTCGATCTCTCGACAAAGAGGTTCAAGATTAGTTTAGCTCATATGTTTGATGTAGACATATTTGATGATGTAGACAGTCATCGGCCATGGGTAGTTTCATGCCTATTTTGATATATTACACACACTTGATCCTGATTTGCACCATCACAGTTACATTATAAAATTGAGATGATTATGATGTTTATATGTAATAGATGATATGATGATGCATGGATGATATGGATGCACATGATATGATATGATGATGCTTTTATGATTATGAAAATAAATGATAAATGTATGGTTTATGAGATGTTTAGAATAACCAATCTATATTATGAAATGATGGGGATGAATGCATGTGGTATGATTAATGCTTTCTATATGATATGATATGCATTGTGCAGTATGCTGACGATTTTGTGGATGCAAGATAGATGCATTATTGATGATTTATGATTAACTGTCATGGTACCATGTTAGCGCGAAAGGAAGTAAGAAAAAAATAAGATGATGACAAGAGACACCAACTAGCCAACTTTATTAGAGATTATGATGATGATGATGATGATGATGATGATGATCTGCTTACCGAGGAGTTGGGATTTTAAAAGTGTCAGTTACCTTATGTTTTATAACACACGTAGGCACAATGCATCAGGGTATAAAGAACCAAGATGGTGTTGCACCTGGTGTGATGGAATTTGACTCAACAAATAGATAGGAGTATTCTTGTTCACACCTGACATACAGAAAACTTGCTAGGATGCACCTAACAAAGAAAGTATTTGCCAAGGTTATTAATTTTACAAGAATGCCCAACAAGCACAATAGACAGAAGATAATGATCGTTGCCCCATTCCTTTCTCTCTAAATCATTTTGATTAGACATCATCAAGAGGTCATTGGAATGAGTGCAATAAGATAAATCAAAAGAAAATATCAAGTAAACAAACAAGTCAATGCTCTTCATACCTATAGCCAAAGGGATGTATTTTGATAGGATAAGAATCCAAAGTGATATCCAAAATGATGCCCATTGTCAGAACGATATATCCTAGGACATGCATTGTATAGGATGATGATGGTTTGATAAGTTGATTGATAGGCTATTGATATAAGGTTGATTAACATGTTTGAAAATGATCAAGATTTTGATTTTACATTTAATGGTTTGTTGCTTTGATTTTGATTTTGCATTTGAAGCTTGCTTTTTTGCTGATTGTTGTGGTTGTTTATGTTTGTTTTGCTAAAGGATGAGTGTGATGATTGATTATCGTGGGTGAAAGCGAAATCGGACGGATGGATTTTTTGGGTTTTTTGAATTTTTTTGATCTTTTTGAAATTTTTTGAGGTTGTTTTTGGTATTTTTGAAGATTTTGCAAATGTTTTGATTTTCCAAATTTTTAAATGTTTTTGGGTTTTGTGAGATTTTATAAATGTTTTTGGATTTTGTGTTTTTTGATTTTGATGTTTTTTTGAATGTTTTTGGATTTTGATGTCTCGGGGGCTGATCAAAGATTAGCCTTGCCTACGTTTAAGCTCACAGACGACGTAGTTCGAATAACCATGCTTTTGATTTGTTTTGGGATTTTTTGAGTGTTTTTGGATTTTTGATAAGTTTTGAATGTTTTTTGGATTTTCTTGGTTTTTTGAATGTTTTTGGATTTTTTGCATGATTTTGATGATTTGGATATGGATGTGTGTGATGATATCAGTGCTTTGTTGGGGATTTTGTTGAAAACCAAGCTAAGGTTGATTGATCGGATCGATGGATTGATGATCATAACATTGTATAGGATGCACAACAATGCAAGGATAGTGTTACGCAACACAAGGATTAGGATGGATATCCCAAGATGATGAGGGATTGATGATGATAACATTGTTGAGGATACAAATCAATGCAAGGATAGTGTTAAGCAACACAAGGATATCTTGAGATGATTATTTTTTGATTGGATTTGATTGATTAGGATTGATGGTGCTTGGTTTGGAACAAAAGTTGTTATGTATGATTTGATGTGACGTTTGAAGTGAAAATTAGATGCAACTGATAGTGATTGTTTGGATTGGCATTCAATGAAAGATGAAAACTGATAAGGAATATCTTCTCATCAAAATATGCCATGGGCTAGTGATTTGGATTCTTTCTCACAAATGTTTTGACCAATTTTATTTTACATTTATCAATGTTTAGATCACCTCATAAGTTGGAGGATATAGATCAACATTTATTCTTAAAGGAAGATGTAAATATCTGCCCCCAGTGTCTAGCAATGTATGGAATACCATGGGTGGATGCTTGGATAGGTGTATGGGTGGAGGGATATGGATTATCTTCTGATAAGATAAGGTGTTTAGATAAAGAATGCTCATTTGGATAATGTTTCATGGCTTGGAAAATTTTGGATAGGATAGGATCAATGAAAATGACTCATGTTGAGATGTTTACCATAAGCAAGTGTAAAGTGTGCACCAAAGTTTCATCAAGATAAAGATAATTTGGAAGATGGATGTCGATGGATGAAAATGAATTGGATAAATGGTTCATGGATGAATGGATTTATTATGGATAAGATGGATAGAATGTTGGATTTATTATGGATGGGATGAGATGCTTCTACCTAAAATGGCGCACGTGGATGCTCTATTCTACACACAATGCCTATTTTCTAGGTTTTCATCACGGTACTTGCCCAAAGTGCCACAGTAGTGGTTTTCACTGGAGGATGATTTTTTTTCTTTACTGTTTTCAATCCTTTTTCTAATTTTTTTTTTGGATTTTTATATTTTTATATTTTTTTGGTTTTTTTGAAAGATTTTAAGCTCATGTCAAATCACAAGGTGTTGCTGATGTAGATGCCCCTGTCATAATGTGCCATCGATATCCTGCTTGAAGAAGCTTCTTTGCTAAGATACATGCACTTGAATGCAAATTTTGGGATTCTTGATCTGCTTTATTGATATCAGGGTTAACTTTGTATCTGTGCGCACATCGCAATAGAGTGCCTTCAGAATCCTTATGATGAAGGGTCATTGCCAATACATGGTCAATTTGAGAATTGCATATCATGCGTGGAGGTGTGGATGGAGTGTGTTTAGGGATAAGAGATGGATTGGTTGAAAATTTGGAACCTTTGACTCTCCAAACTTGGGAAGATGAGCAATGATGGGTGGATACGAAAGTGTGCATGGAATTAGGACTAATTTCTTGATACACTTTGTACACTGCTTGAAAAGCCTGATTTTTCTTTTGTGGACATCCTTGATGGATACTTTTCCCTTTTTTATTTTTCCCCATAGTTTCTTTGACTAATGGAGTTTGATAGGGATAATCTTTCTTTGTATTCTTTGGTATCCACTTGTATTTGATTTTTCCATTATTATTCTTTACTTCTTTTGCTTTAATAACATTCCTTGTGCTTTGATTCAAATCTTTCTTTTGACATTGATCCCAATTCATGGATGGGGTGATGGGTGGATGAAGATTCATGATGTGGCTAGTTGTAGTATTGGCATCGGTTTCATCATAAGGACTCTTTGTGCTACCTATGTTGATGTTTTCCTGAGACATAGTTGCCCCCGGTATGGTGGTAGTGGCACCTTCATTCCTTGATTCTACTTGTTTTGAGATGTCTTGTTCGATACACATTCTCTGATACATAACCACTATAGATGATGTTATTTTGATTTGTTGCTCTACTGACTCTGGTATATCCTATTTTGTCTGACCTATTTTTTTGAGTGGATAATGCTAGATATATTCATACATGATGTCCTCAGTTTGAATTTGAAATATATATGATCCTGATGTTGAAAACTTAGTTTGACTATAAGAATCACTAACCTTCTCTTTTTGTGTAATAATGTCAGGAGTAAAGGAATCCTGTTCTGAATGAAGATCATCTACGTCTCCACCCAAAGAAAGCATCTCATGAGTATATGGAGTAGTATGTGATATGTGGATATGATCTTCTTGTATAGATAGGAGAGTATCCATTAGACCATTGTAGTAGCTTGGAGATACAAACTCTTGATCTTGAATGATTTCAAAATTTCTTTCAACATGCTTTGGATCGAATTCTTGACATGGGTCAGTTTCAAAGTATGGATTGTTTGCAAAGGGTTCTAGGATATCTTCATTAGGAACGAAAAGTGGTTCATTATCCTCTTGATATTTGAGTGGGATTGGATCAAGTTTCAAGTTGAGGATTCCTTCAGTATCTATAATCATGAGGTCAAAGGGGGTCAACATGTCTTGGACAGGACCATTGCTAGACCTTGGTGAAAGATTTTGATCATGCTTTAGAATAAATTCTTGAGATATGTCCTCTAACTCATAAGGCAATGTAGAGAAATTTTCAATATGATCATTGGTCAATGGGTCATAGATTATGTCCATGGGATCAAATAATTCTAACACTCCTTGAAATAGATCACTAAAAAGTGGCTCTTGATGTATGATGAATTGATCATCAGATGAGGTGGAAACATCTTCAAGGTGATCATTGATGGAGAGATCTTGATCATTTTTTTCAACAATTGAGGTGGAGGGATTTTCAATATCTTCAACCATAGGGTCAAATGATGTTGACATTTCTTGAATTGGATCATTGTTGGGTATTGTTGGTGCATTTTGATCATGATTGAAAAGTGATTTTTGATGTATGTTAATTTGATCTTTGGATGAGGTGGAAACATATTCAAGGTGTTCATTGATGGATAGATCTTGATCATTGTCCCCAATAGTGATTATCTTTTGATCAATAAGGTCTTGGATGATATTTTTGAGTCGAATACAACTTGATGTTGTGTGACCCTTTGTTTTGTGGAAATCACAATGGTGCTCCTCGTTATACCTTGGTAGTTTAACTAGGGGTTCTTGATAGTTCCCATAGATGGGGAGCTTGATGAGATTTTCTTGTACCAATTGTTGTAGGACTGATTTGATTGGTCTCCCAAGTGGTGTGTATTTTTGTTTGTTACTTTGTGATATTTGTACTTGACCTTGTGGTGATTGATTTTGGAGATGTGGTGATTGATCTTTGAAATGTGGCGATTGATCTTTGAGATGAGGTAATTGGGTTTTTTGTTGATGTTGATCTTGATATCTAACCTCTTGAAATTGGAGATTTTGTTCTTGATGTGGTTGTGGACACAACTCAATGCTTTGATGGCATGGTTCAACCAAAGGAAGAGTGTATTGATTTTGGAGTGAAGATATCTCTTGGCTCAATAATTCAATTGGTTTGGCATGCGAAGCAAGTTGTTCTAGCAAAATTTGATCTTGATTTTGAATTTGACTCCCTTGATTTGGCTTTTGTTCAATTAGATTTGGGATGCACACTTGTGGTGTTTGCATGTGATCATGGACAAATTGATTTTGGACAATGTTTTGACTTGGGATGATGTTCAGATTTGGCATTATGGGTTGAAATTGAACATTGTTGATGTTGGGAATCACATTGCCTTGATTTAGGTAACTTTGATTTTGCATGGTGTTACCTTGACTTGGAGTCGTTAACATCTTGTTTGGACTTTGGACAATATTCTTATGATTTTAAAACATATCCATCCCAAATTTTACCAAGTTTGGATTCAAAATGTTCATGTTTTGTAAAGTTGTACTTGGTACATTCACATTTGGCATGTAGGGATTTGATGGGATGATGTTGTTCATTTGAAGGCTCATGCATTGAGTGTTTGGTTGATATATTTGTAGGTTTGGACTTGGATTTAAATCTACCATTGGGAAAGGTGTTCCAAAATTTTGACTAGGCATACTCACATTTGTTGTACCATTGAGGTTTGTAGGAGATAATGATCCCATGTATGGATTGTACAAATGTGATTTTTGAAAATCAATTGGCATTGTAAGGATTTGATAGTTTGGTTGACTTGGATTAATCATGATGTATGGATCAAGTTTATATTCCATGTTCCTCTTGTGTTTTGACCTTGTTGTAAAAGTGACCTCTAAGGTGTTTAAGACCAATGATGAGATGGAGGATGAAAAGGGGTGAATGATATGAGTGTTTTTTTTCTTAGGAACTTTGGATCAATGCTAGACTTTAGGATTTGATTTTTATTGGTTTTGATTGGATAATGATCTTGTAAACCCTAAGATGTTGGATGTGATCTTTAGGATAAACTTGTTCAAAGGTGTGTTGATTTTAACGAAAGGTATTAGAAAGGATCCATTCCCATACTCCTAATTAAACAAGGTGCTTTTGATTTGGTTTAAGGATGTTCCGAGTCTAGATAATGTTGTTTCCAAAGCTCTAAAGTTGTTTGGGTAATGGGATGATAAATGTTTGAAATGGATGAAGTGTTTGATTTTGATCCTAAATGAACCTAATAAGGATTTTTTTACAAGGCGAAGGTTTTGAAGAACATGCTTTTCCCTTCAAACCAAAAGATCAATGTTTGCTCAAAAGACCATAAGACAATAGATAAACAAGCACATGTGTGGGGTTCAATTGATTTCATCTTGATTAGTGAATTGCTTTTACCACAAACACTTCTTTGATTAGGTTTTCAAAACTAGATGTCCAATGTCCTAATTTCTTTTCATCCCACAAAGTGCTATGTGGAATTCAAGGAAATCAAGAAAATGGTTACCTAATGTTGACCTTGGTAGGAAAATTGAGATGTAAGTTCAAGTGTTTAGAAACCTCTAAGGATATGAATCCCAAGGGCAAGCAATAACACATGAATTTGGTCAATTGTATTTGCCTCCTAAAGGGTTTGAAATTTTGATGATGATGTTAAGTGTTTGTTTCCAAATGTTTTCAAACAAGCAAAGCATTTTGTCACCAAGAATAAGCACAACCCTATGGGTATGAAAGGAAATATTTGTTGAGTCCCCACTTGGACAAGTCCAGCTAAGCTTATCTTTAGCGAATGGGTAGATGCTTGACCCCACTGGCTCCCCTCCATGACACTCACTTATATAGGGCATCCAAGCATCAAAACCCATGAAACTCCCATGGCATGCTTTCCATTTCTACTAAAAGACCGTAAAAGTGTGGGGCGGCTTTAGAATGATCGTTCTTGCACCAACAAATAGATCAAAGATTTCGGCAATTCTAAAACATGGGTTTTAATTAGGCCTTTTTGTTCGTGGAGATTGACCCATATGGTGAGAGTCCCTTTTCAGATCCATCTCGTCAGAGCCAAGCACGTGATATTGGAATTTACTCCAATACCCACATTTATATCCTAGTTGGAAATACTCTTGGCTTTAGAGTGTTACCGGTTGAGTCGTTCCCTTGGGTGAGTCCTTTTTCCCCAAGGTAGGCCTTCTAAGATTAAAAAAAAGTGAATAAACATATTCATAGTTCGATAGACCCTTGTTTAGAAACAAAGGGAGAACACATGCAATAAGTTCATTCACACTTGCACAAGATTTTGTTCAATTTTAAACCCAAAAATGAAGTGTGGAGGTGATTGCTTTATCTCAACCTAAAATCCCAAAAAAAGGCCTTTTGATTCTCAAGATCACTATAAAGCGCAAGAGAAGCGAATATGTCCTTTTCCAATGAAGTTAGTTTAAGTAAGCCATCATGAAGACAAAGTTGCACTTGTTCATTTTAAGGCCACAAAACAATTGTGAGTTCTTTTTAAAGCACCAAATGAAGTGTGAAGATTTTCTTTGTTCAATTGTTAATCCTCAAACCAAATCTAGTAAGTTTGTCCTAAAGTTCATTTTAGCCCTTTCTAGCAAGAAATTGAAATATTCTTTTTAGAGTCCAAATGAAATTTAATTAGTCCTAAAAGCTTTGAAGATAGAAAAGCCTTAAGAATGGGATTATAATTTCCCCCAAAGTGTTTAAAAACACTTGTTACAATCATTAAATGAGGAGGTTATGAAACTTGAAAATTTTGCGACAAGGCTATGAAACTTGAGAAACACGCGACAAGGTTATGAAACTTGGAAAAGCCGCGACATAGGTTATGAAACTTGAGAAACCCGCGACAAGGTTATAAAACTTGGGAAAGCTGCAACATAGGTTCTAAAACTTGGGAAACCCGTGACAAGGTTATGAAACTTGAAAATTTTGTGACATAGGTTATAAAACTTGGGAAACCCGCAACAAGGTTATGAAACTTGAAAATTCTACGACATAGGCTATAAAACTTGGGAAACCTGCGATATAAGTTATAAAACTTGGGAAAGCCGCGACAAGGTTATGAAACTTGAAAATTTCGTGACAAGGTTATGAAACTTGGGAAACCTGCGACATAGGTTATAAAACTTGGGAAACCCACGACATAAGTTATAAAACTTGAGAAACCCGCGACAAGGTTATGAAACTTGAAAATTACGCAACATAGGTTATAAAACTTGGGAAACCTGCGACATAGGTTATAAAACTTGGGAAACTCGCGACATAGGTTATAAAACTTGGGAAAGCCGCGACATCTAAGTTTCTAGCTTTTTAGAAAATAAAAAATTTGCATACAGAGTTTAAATGCATCTATTCCAACATTATGCTCTAGCTATAAAATAAAAAACTTCATATCTTTGACAAATCAGCTTCGTTTTGCTTGAAATTTGGACAGCAAGAGGAATGACTCCTTCTGAGCAAAACCCAGAATTATTTTAAATTCTAGCACTATGAAACTTTGATAATTTTCAAGTTCAAAATTCCTCCTTCTAGCGCCAATATGTGAACCAAGATCCCTCTAAAACCTGCAAAACACTATAGATAAACACATTATAAGATTGAAATGCAAGTTAGAATCTAGGTTCCCCATGAAATCCATTTGCAATGCTTAAAATAGGAAAGAAGAATGAAGAACACAATGAAATAGATTAAATCCTATTAAAACAAGCAAACTCTTGATCCCATGGGGGAATTGGTGCCAATTTGATGTGAAAATTGGCCCTTTCCCAACTCCTATGATGCAATAATAAAGATTGATGAAGAGTGATCCACTTTGTTGTAGATTCAAATGTGCTCCATGATGAAAAACCTGCATAACCTAGCTACGAATGAGATAAAATGCTAAAGCTTGAAGATGTATTTGAGTATAGTAAGTTTACTCAAATTGTGGATGATAGAATGAGGAGATTACCCTCTTATTTATAGATTGACAAGTTGAAAACATGCCCAAAATAAAGCAATTTGGGACTAAGAATGAGCCAATGACAAAGTGCCACTTGTCAACTTGTGAGTGGATGAAGGATGTGCAAGTTTTGATGATTGTGCCAATAAATGCATATTTTTGAATTTTAAATTTGTTGAAATGACATGCAAGAGGGAAGGAAGAATGCATTGAATGCCACTTGGCTCAAGGAAAAGGACATGTAAGATTGAGTAAATGCCTTGTTGGATGTACATGTCAACTTAGATTTTGAATTCAAATTTGGAAAATATTCCTTAAAAGATGCCTTGTGAGGAAAATAGAGATTTAATAAATGAATTAAATCTATTTTCATGTGCAAGTGGGAAAAGCTAGAGGATGGGACATGAAAATAGATTAAATTAATCAAGGTTAATTAATTTAATGAGAGATTAGTTGATGTGACAAATTTGACTTAGATTTGTGGATTTATTTAAATCAAATATGAGAAGGATGTGATTTAAAGATTTAATTAAATAAAGATTTTTGATTTATTTAACTGAGGGGATGAAGTTAGATTAAACTAAATAAGGTTTTAATTTATTTAATTTAATAGATAGACTTTAGAGATTTAATTAAATAAAATTAATTATTTAATTAAATAGGGATAATTAGATCATATTGATTGATTTAATTAACAAAAAAGAGAGAGACTTAATTAGATAAAATAATTTTTATTAAATGGTTAGACCGAGGGATAATTTAGGATGAAATGGTATTAGTAATCTGAATCAGATGTACAATGTCAATCGATATATTTTCCATGTCTACATGTACCATCTTTTATATAATTATAAATAGCATCATACCATTCACTTGAATCATTCTTCGTTATGACTAATGTGGCAATAGTGATATCAGTGATGGATGGTTTCATGATAGGATGAACAGTCAATATAATATCTTGTGAAGGATTTGAGGGGGATATAAGGGAAGCAACACTAGCCATTGCATTTGTATGTTGATTATCTTTTCACGAGATGTTTTCAATTGTGAAGGAATTAAATTTTGCTAGCAAGGACATTGTGAGATCTTTATATTTGGATAATTTATCATGTTTATCTTGATAGTCAATATTGATTTTCTTGATGACTAATTACGAGTCACTAAATATCCCAATGTCAATAATTCCCATAATTAAAGTGACATGTATTCCAACAATTAAGGCCGCATATTCAGTAGTGTTATTTGTACATAGGAAATTTAAATGATATGACAAGGGAATAGGTTTTCACTTAGGTAGAATTAATATTATTCCAGCACCAGGACCTGTTCTAAACTTAGATCCATCAAAATATAATGTCCATGTAGAAACACTGGTTGTCAATACACTGTCACCAGGGAAAGAATCATTACTAGGGAATGCAAAAGGGGAAGGGGCATTAGCTAAATGGTCGGTCAAGGCTTGTCCTTTAATTGCTTTTGTAGAACAAACTTAAGGTCAAACTCAGTTAACAACATAACCCATTTAGCTAAACATCTTGATAAGTCTTTTCTATTGAAAATATATTTGAGAGGATCAAATTTTTTCATGACTTGTATTCTGCATTTAGTAAATAATGTCACAATTTACTAGTAGCGAGTAAAAGGGGTAAACATTGTTTTTCTATTGGTGCATATTGTGTTTCATAATCGATTAGGGTTCGACTAATGTAATAAATAGGGTGTTCTTTTCCATTATTGTATTTATGAGCTAACAAGGGGGCAAGAGCATGATCAAATGCGGCGATGTAAAGGATGAACAATTTCTTTTGCATGGTAGGCTGTAAAACAAGTGGACTTGCAAGATATTCCTTTAAACTCTCAAAAGCCTATTTACAATCTTCATTCTAATCAAATGGAACATCTTTCTTAAGGAGATGTGTGAAAGGTAGTGTTCTATTGGCTAAAGAAGCGACAAAATGACGGATAGCTTAAATTCATCCTTGTAATGTTCCTAATTGGGAAATTTTCCTAGGAGGTGGCATGTTTACAATAGCATCAATTTTCTTTGTGTCCACTTCGATGCCTCTATGAGATATGATAAACCCTAAGATTTTCCCGCTATCTACTCCAAAGACACTTTTTTGGATTGAGTCTCATGTTGTATTTATGCATTTGTTCGAAGATCTAGTGAAGGATAGTCACATTGTCTTGTTGTCGTAAGGACTTAGTAAGGATGTCATCAATGTAATCTTCCAATATTTTATGTATGTAATCATGAAATATCAATGTCATTGCTCTTTGATATGCTGTGCATGCATTCTTACACCATATAAAAATGGCCCCTTATCATTTTCATGGTCTTTTACACATTTTCTTCATGATGCTTGGTCCATTTTTCTCTGATTTAATGTTGCAATGTGGCTTGAACATTCATATTAGGTCTTTAAAATGCAAATTATGGCATGTTGTGAAGGTGTTGTAAAATATTTCTACACTTTTCTAGACTCTATTCATTACAATTCACCTAAAAATAATCTTTTCATCACTTATCAAGTCCTATTTTGAAGTGTTGTAAAGTCTTGTAACAAGATTTCATGCTTTTCTAGGCATAATTTCCCAATTTACAACTTTCTTATGCTTTATTTGACCCCTTTATGCCTGTATAATCCTTAACTAAGTGTATTTTTGAATGTAAACCCAGAAAATAACATTAAATGTGACTTAATTCCTAACACCCACTTTCAGGTCCAAGGTGGAACCCATTTTCCATGGGTGGCGAGTGAGTCCCTCTTGACTCCAAATTCAAAAAAATTCAAATTTCCTTGCGAGTTTTTATTCAAAAACACTTGATGTCAGCCTTTGATGAGGTATCAATGGGTTACTAAGGCACAAGAATGTATAAATAAGTTTTTTTACATCCATTTTAACCCCCATTCATTCAAACATTCATCAAGTTCAATAATCTACTCACTCATTCAAGCATTCAAGCACTTTGCATCATCTAATCAAGCATCAATCAAGTGTCTTGGAGCAACCATTGACATAACTTCAGATTTGCTTCAACAAGGGTTTGGTAAGTTGATATCATTTGCATATTATTTTTTTATCATTCTCTTACATTTCAT
Organism: Sequoia sempervirens; assembly: GCA_007258455.2. Lineage (NCBI taxonomy): Eukaryota > Viridiplantae > Streptophyta > Pinopsida > Cupressales > Cupressaceae > Sequoia > Sequoia sempervirens. Next base: position 20,118 of record VDFB02121926.1, read on the forward strand.
TATTTCAATAAGGGTTTGATTACCAAAGTGGGGTTTCACTATTCTTTAATCCTCAACCATTTTTCCCTTCTTGCATGTGTATTTGTAGACTTTTGTATACAAATTTAACAAGCATTTAGGTCAACAAATCAACAAGGTGCTTCAAGTTAAATCAACCTCATTTCAAGCTTGGAGAAGAAATTCTGTCCATTTTCTATAGAATTAACTTCATCAACCTGATAAGCAGACAACCTTAGATCTGGTGTTATAGAATTGTCCCCTGATTTCTTAAAATTTTGGGAGAGAACTGATTCGCCATTAGTGGTGAATGAATCCCACCTTAGGGCTGGAAATCCATATTTTGTCAAATTCTAGATCCCGACACTCATAAGCCAGTTTCCGACAATTTTCATCAGAAGTAGGACTAATTCGCCATCAATGGTGAATGAGTCCCATTGGTGATTTTTAGTGATCTCAATTATCATTCAGAATATTCTAGATTCTCCATTCTCTTCCCAGGTGCACTCTGAATCAACCTTCTTTTGTATTTTGCATTTGTTCATGCTTAGTTCATGTTTGCATATCACATTATGTTTTCCATCATTGCATAATTCTCAAGTCTTGCATTCATAATCAGTTAAATAGATCATATAAATGCACTTAGATCATTCAATTTAGCCTAAATAACATCATGCATTGCATAATTTGAGTGAACCTAGCTATACTTTTGAGTGGGGTTTATCTCTCTCCTTTTAGGTGAAACATCCTAACAGTGCAAGAGTAGCCTATAAGCCCTACCCAAAAATCTACAATTCATTTTGGTGAACCTTCTTTTCGAATACTTCTCTTTTTTGATTTGGAGTCCTTCATCATAGATCTATCCTTGCATTGACTTTTCATTAGGGTTTGCATTAGTTACTTTGCATGCTAGGTTTCAAATTTTGCATTCATAAAAAGTGCATTTAGGTTGGATTGTTTGCATCTAAATTCATTTGAATTTTCTAAAATTCTACATTTTTAATTTAGGTCTGCATCATAGCACTCAGAAAACATCTAAATCCCTAAAAAAATTTTGAAAATTCTAAAATAAGTCCCTACTGGGACTCATTAGCCAGCTTGGGCGAATCAGTCCCTTTTCTCCCCTAAAACTATCTTTTATAGAGTTGAAAACCTTGTTTTTATGCTTCTTTTTTTTGCCATTAGTTATTTGTATCAGTTGGTTGAGTTTCTATATCATGCATTTCAATAGATTTAGCTTACAATAGCTCATTTCATACATTGTTAAAATTCACATTTGCATTTCAAATCTTTCATCTTTTAGATTATTGCATAATGTCATCAGTAAATTACCTTGTTTGAAATTTGAAAAGTGGCATTTTATCTTATGTATTTACATTACATTTTAAGTTTTCATAGCTTCTATTACATTTAAATTGTTAGAAATAAGCATTTTTTACATTCATGGCACTTAGAATTTTGCAATTTTCATTTTCAGCATTAGTTCCTAGTTTATTTAGATCAGATTCATTAGCAAATGAAAACAAAACACAAAAAACATCAAACGACCCAATTCAAAAATTGATTCAATTTCAAAAAACCATAACATCCAAGCCCTTTAGTAGTGATGACTTAGACATGTTAGATGAATCCCTTAAGGCCTTAAGGGCTTCCTCTCACTAAAATCATCCACTAAAGGCTTGACACAAAAGGATGCGAGCATCGATAATCATGATAATCATAATTGTTCTTCTTATATCTCTCCCATTGGTGATGAAGGTATCTTGATGAAAGAAGATAAAATCATTGAAGATCATGTAAGTTTTTCTTTTCTTCCTTCTCCTCCCCCTTGCAAAGACATTATGACACACAAAGCTGAAATTATTGCCAACACCTCCCCTACTTGTGCAAATCCTTTTGTGAATAAGGATAAACTCATTAACGATCATGAAAAACACATTTTTGTGGAGGATATGATTGAGAGCAATGAAAATGGGTGATCCCACAACACTAGTTTACAATTTTTGGCCAAACTAGACACTGAAATCATTTTTTCTAATTAAATCTTTTGTTTTGGGCACCTATAGCAGTGAAGAATTTGAAGATGATGCAAACTAGAGTTTCATGACCTTTTGTCTGTAGATTCTAAATATATTTTTTGTCAAAATTTTTGGAATCAAATTGCATTTCTTTTTCCATCTCCTTCGAAAACTAGTTTTTTTTCAGAAAACAACATTTTGAAGGAGTGACGCTCACCGTATAACACAACCTTTTTTCCATGAAGGTTAAATTTTTAATTCTTTCATATCTAGATTTGTAACTCCGATATCTAGTGCTTCCACTTGGTTAGATAGTTTTTATTGAATATTTCTTGGGTATGTGCAGGATCATGATGGGCCAAAAAGTGGCAATATGATGGGTATGTGTAGGGTATGTGGCTGACGAATTTTTTTTAACCAAAATTGATGAAACGAAAAGGGTTTTTAAAGGAGAATATCAGCTTTCGACCATTATAAATTATGCTTTAATTTGAATTAAATAAATAATTAATATTCATTTTCTATTTGAATTACAACTAAAGTCCTGATTGATAGACTGATTGAAAAACATCTATAGCTTTCAAATGGTATCACATTTTTTGAATTTGAAACATGTGTCACATTCTGTGCTTTGCATACTATAGGATTAAGAAAATTAAAAATTGAATTTCATGACGTTTTGACCAAGTTAAGGTGGTCAGACATGTTAGAGTAAATTAATTAATTAACTTTACTCTCCTCTTAAGACTTCACTTTATGCACATATATTTGTCATTTAATAATTAATATTAATTATTAAATGCACTCACCTTTAGGGTTAGGTTTCCCTTTCAGTTTAGATCTCCTTTTATAAGGATTGATCTCTTGTATTCTATTATTCTCTTGATTCATTCATTTTTCTGATAATACATTTTGCACATTGTTAGAGCAAAACCCTTGTTTGTTTCCTACATATATCTTCCTTGTGACAAGTTTTTGCATGCAGGTTTCTTGGGCTTAATAGATTTGTTTTTCATCAAATCTTACATGGTATCAGAGTTGGATCTATTGTAGCTTGTTCATGTTTGAAGAAAAAAGGGAGAAAGGGTTTGACAAAAGAAATTTGGGATTCTTCGGCTAATTTGAGAGGTTCTAGTTGTAATTTTCAGACCTGGTATTCCTAGCCCAACGTTATTTTTTGTTTCTTTTTTACAAGCGCATGCATGTGAAAAGGCATTTTTTTGGGGTGTCCTTCTCCATGCTATTCACAGTGGTGTCCTTCCCAGTATCGTTTACCAGACTTGCACCTTATTCCTCTGAACGCCGTGCATGAGCCGACGTCTGCGTTGGTAGATCTGAAAAGGCAGCACTTCAAACCCCCATGGGCACCGTACTTTGACTTGAAAGTTTTTTTTTCCTGTGATTGCTATCCAGATCTATGGTTATTTTCATCAGAAAAATCCAAAGGTACACATGATACTCATTTGAAGTCTTTCTTTCCCTCTCATTGTAAGGAATCTTTTCCAGCTTCTACAGTTCGGTTTATTGAATTGTGGGGGGGTGTTTTATTTCTTGTTTTCTGTAATTTACTTCAGTAAACTTGAAATTATATCAAAACAAAACCCCTTCTAAAATATGGCCAAGACCTCTTCTAGTCTAGAACTTCTGACCCCTCATAATTATCACACATGGAAACCCTTGATGACACGACTTCTCTAGTAAAAAGGGTTGTGGTCTTGTTTAGATGCAGTGCAACCACTTTTCCAGAGGCCTTTCAAGGTCATGCAGCATAGGAACAAGATGGATGAGGCAATGGGGTTGATTGCTTTACATGTATCAGATAGTTTACAATTTCATCTTGATGGGTGCAATACCCCTGAAGCTATGTGGACCCATCTTGATGGCTTGTTTGGTACAATGAATGTGTTCAGGGCACTTCAGATTGAGCTAGAGCTTACCTCTCTTGTACCAGATCATTTTCCATCCATTGAGGACTTCTTGATGAAGTTCAAACAACAAAGATCTATCTTGCAGGGTTGTGGCAAGACTAAGACTGATACAGAGTGCATCTTCCTAATCCTCTCCAAGCTTCGGGGTCCATTTCAAATCTTCTCTTTGACCTTCCATTCCACCATGGATGCCTTGGGTGCTCGATATGTCATGCATACTTTTGAGGTGTTTTGTGATTGTCTGACTCGTGAGCAAGCCAAGCTCAAGCAGATGGATTCACTTTCAGGTTCATAGAACCAAGCATTGGTAGCACAGTCATCTCAAGGGAAGCGGAAGCAGAAACAGAAACCAAAGACCACAGAGCATTGGAAGGATTCCAGTTCACAACACTCCTCTGATTCACCTTCTCCTAAGGGGGAATCATCGAAGAAAGATAGACCTAAGTGTGCTTATTGTACTAAGCCAGGACATGATGAGTCCAAGTGTTATGAGAAGAAGATAGATGCATATGCAAAATAGGTTTCAGATCTGATAGCTCTTCTTGAGAGGAACAATATTCATCACTCTTCTTCATCTACATCAGGTAGGTCTTCTTCTTCATCATCATCTTCATTCCAGACAGATGAAGAGGCCCCACATAAGGGTCATGCATTATGTGCAACCACCAGTTCACATTCATCTAGATGGCTATTGGATTCAGGTGCTTCACACCATATGGCATCTTCTCAGAACATGTTCTCATCTTTCAAGGCTACATCCTCACCACACATATTGATGGGTAATAACACTTATATGAGTGTATGTGGGAAAGTTTCTATTGACATTGATTATGGTACATTCAATGATGTATTATGTGTTCCATCTTTGTCCACTAACCTTCTCTCCATCTATCAGATTGCTCATAGTGGGATAGGGAAAACAGTTGAGTTCACACCTGATTCAGTGCACATCAGAGACATTCAGACTGGCAACATTGTTGCAACAGGGAAAATTGATCATTCTTCCCATTTGTATACATTCACACACTTTGGTCCACCATCTCCATTGTCTAAGTTTTCCTCTCTTTCTACAAGAGAGCATGTAGTATCTAAGGTGAAGTTTGGTCACTTGAACTTATGTGTTCTTCCATCTGTTCATGAGACTAGTGTTGAGACTTCTACACCTCTACCTCCTATTGAGATCACATCTATTCAATAGTATTCCTCTTCAGTTATGACTGACATTGTTGCCCCTCTCATCGAGCCATCAAGTGTAGTTGTTGAGGCCATATCAGAGGATATTCCTTTCCTCACAGATGATAGTTTCAACACACGTGTTATCCCATCTTCATTGGAGATTCCATTTCAGGATCATCTTGAGTTGTTTGATTCACCATCTTGTTATTCAGACACTCATACTGTAGTTCTATTCTTCAGTGAGCATCATCCAGGACTTCCATTTTCACCTCACATCCAGGGATTTCCTCTTCCTCGACCGTTGGATCTGTTTCTTCCTCTGAGGAGACACATTGTTTTGATCATTGGCATAGGGGTTCTCTCATTCTAGGGGGGTTTTGGAGCCTCTTCTCTCTCCTATGGGGGAACATATTTTGTACTTTCATGATAGAAGCAGTTCTTGGGGGGTCATGTTGAGTCCTCCTTCTATCTCTCTTCTTCTTTCACTCTTGTTCATCTCTTTTTGGAAAGGAGTTTTTTCCCATTGGGTTTCCTCCTTTTCTTCGCTTTACAGAGTTTTGGTTGTATTTGGGTACCTGATCAGGCCTAGTTGCTAGGACCCAATTTTACTTTCATGCATTGTAGTTCCTTTCCTTTCTTCTGCATTGTTTATAGTTGCATTGTAGCTCATCTTAAGGGGGGGTGTTAGAGTAAAGTAATTAATTAACTTTACTCTCCTCTTAAGACTTCACTTTATGCACATATATTAGTCATTTAATAATTAATATTAATTATTAAATGCACTCACCTTTAGGGTTAGGTTTTCCTTTTGGTTTAGATCTCCTTTTATAAGGATTGATCTCTTGTATTCTATTATTCTCTTGATTCATTCATATTTCTGATAATACATTTTGCACATTGTCAGAGAAAAACCCTTGTTTGTTTCCTACAGATATCTTCCTTGTGACAGGTTTTTGCATGTAGGTTTCTTGGGCTTAATAGATTTGTTTTTCATCAAATCTTACAAGACATACGATTTTTTTATATTTTTTAAAAGTTGTAATAAAAAAATCATAATTAATTATTTACTTGGAAAAAATTTACAAAAGAATATGCATCGCATTAGGACATGAGTCCTCTACTTATATCTAAAATCTTATAAAAAATATTATCATTTTATTATGGTTAGGGTGGTCAGATAGACACCTACTTATTTTTTCCCTGAAATTTAAGTACTACTACATTGAAATTTCAAATTTTCACCAAATAGATTTAAAAATAAAATAAAAACCTAGCAGTTTAGAAACTACATTCAATTTGCTACAGATTCTATTTTTACATATTTTTGAAATAATATAGATAACTTATTCAAATTTTTATGTCAAGTTTCCTAAATCTGATTTTTTTGAATTTTTTGCCACTTAAGGGCATATTTTTCCCATGATGATCCTGCACATACCCTTTTCTTTAGTCAAGTTTCAAAGTCAAACCAATTACAATTCAGACATAGGCAGATCGTATAACGTGTAAATTTTTTGTATGTATCGAAATTCAATTGTTTTTTTTGTTGGATCAAGGACTTCAATATTTGGTGCACTCATATTTTTCAATTTTTTTTGATAATCTACTATTTTTCCACATGTGTAGAACAAATAGCTTGATTTTTAGTGAAAAACCTATATTTAATAAAACTATAAAAAAAAATGCATAATAAAACCAAACATATTAAAATTATAGTCGTTGGATAGCTCATTTTAAGGACTACTTGATTCCATTTGGGTTTGTGAAGTATATTCCATTTTCATCGTCAACCTGAGCTTCAAAACACAAAATTTTGGACTTTTTTTATGCCAAAGGATGGCAAGGTGGGAATAAGGGGGTTCAAGCGAACTAAGGGGGGTTCATTCGAACCCCCAGGGGTTCATTCGAACCAAGGTTCATTCGAACCCCCTCTCATAAAATCTTTTTCTTTATTTTTTTGGCCAGAATGGGGTCCACCTTACATTTAATTGGTTCGCACGAACTAGGGTTTGAACATTCGAACCCTTTTTTGGTTCGCCCAAACCAAAGGGTTCATTCGAACCCCAAAAACCAATTTTTTTTGTATGGGGTCATTTTTTGCCACTTTTCCTTCCTCACTCAAATTGTAAACCACTTTTTTGGGTTTACCCAAATCCTACCTCTCCTACTCAAGATGACATTCTAGGACATGAGGATGTAAGTGTAGATAATCATGACAATCAACTCTTTCCTTCTAATATCTTCTCTACATATGAAGAAGATAGTTTAGTGTTAGAAGATATCATAATGGAAGATCTATTTGAAAAAAAAAGTCCAATCATTAGTAACCATGAACCTCCTAGTTATCCTTCTCTTGATGCCTCTCCTATGAGTGATGAAGCTATTTTGCCAAATCCAATTATGATGTGTGATGAACATATTAGATCTCCTCCTAGGGTCAATATTATGGCACATAAGAATGATACCTTAGTGAAAAAAAAACAACCAAATAGAGCCTTCTTCTCATATCACCACTATTGATACTCAAAAAAATCCAACCCTAGGTGTGCTGAAGTTCTTTTGGACACACCTAAGAATCCTATCATTCTTTACCCACCATTACACAAGAAACAAGCTCACACTACACCGAACCTCATTCTTCCAAATCACGGTCTTTGTGATTGTCCTTTCATTGCAACCAACCCATCCAACAATCCTTCACTCAACATCCATACTCACTCAAGATTCTTCAAAGCAAACTCTAACCTTGGTACATCCTAAATTTATAGATATCTCATTAAACATGTATCAAGTAGAAACTTTGTTTCCTTATCTACATAAATAACATTAGTTGCTGCTTCTTTCCATGCAATAGTTGTAGGATCATAGCATACTCACTATTGCATGTTTTGCATCCATTGCAAGGGGCAGCATACCATCATCCATTCCAGGCTCACCTTTGTCTTGCACTAAGTGGGGGCAAGGGGTTTGATAGCCTTGACCTTGTATGTCACTTGTCGTTGTCTCTTTTGACTAGTCGTTAACCTTTCTTGAATGTATAAGAGCAATCTCGAGATGTGGAAAACATGTCTTAAGATTGAATCACATGTGACATACTCCCTTTCTTCATGACGCAACTTATCAGAAACATGACTTGGCATAGGGATTTTCAAGTAAGCTCTTAGACCCTCTTCTACTTTAAAGCAATTTCTCACAGAACAGTGTGTAGCACCTACTTTAAAATGGGGGCATACATAGACAACATCTTTTTTCAAATTTCATGGCGTGATTTACTTTTTCTTTTGAAGTGCCCTCTCCTTGGTGGTGTCATTGGGTTTGATGCCTTCCAAGAGTGTATGATCAACAAAAGTGGGCCGATGTGAATAAGGCATCCCATGGATAATGATCTAACAAGGGAATAACGATCAATTAAAGTGGCCTAATGTGAACAAGGCATCCCATAGATACTGATCTGACATCCTGACTTGTCCTCTCTTGGAGAAATTAGGCACAATGCTCCCTAAGAAGAAGACCTTACATGAACAAAGAAAAATCCCCTTTAACAAAATTTCTTTACTCAAAACATTTACAAAAGAATTTACATTGTGGTGCCTTATCAATTTTATTAGGAGAATAACTTTGGTATGGTTAGTATAGTGGGAAGTCAACACACTAGCATGATTTTCTCACTAAACCACTTCTTTGGGACATCTCACCTTGCGGGTGACTTGATGTTTTGTGGCCTTGGAGTGAGCACATCTTTTCCACCCCATTTTTCTTTCCTTTAGTTCTTTCCATTGAATGATTATGTATCTTGATGGCTTGACTTAGGATCTTGGATCCTGGGGGCTTGACTGCCTTCTTAATCTTTTTCATTATTTGTCATTTGCATCTATATACTCGGATCTCTCTTGAATGGCTACTTTAGTGTGTGTTTGAAGCAAGTTCATCCTCTCACTAAAGTGGGGGCTAAATGCACCATATAAAAATGTCCCCTTGTCATTTTCATGGTCTTTTAGGACTTTTTTTCATGACGCTTGATCCATTTTGCTCTGATTTAATGTTGCAATGTGGCCTGAACATTCACACTAGGTCCTTAAAAAGAAAATTATGACATCTTGTGAAGGTGTTGTGAAGTGTTGAAAAACATTTCTACACTTTTATAGAATCTATTCATTATAATTCACCTAAAAATAATCTTTTCATCACTTATCAAGTCCTATTTTGAAGTGTTGTAAAGTCTTGTAACAAGATTTCACACTTTTCTAGGCATAATTTCACTATTTACACCTTTCTTATGCTTTATTTGACCCCTGTATGCCCTTATAAGCCTTAATTAAGTATATTTTTGAATGTAAACCCGAAAAATAACATTAAATGTGACTTACTTCACAACACCCACTTTCAGGTCCAAGGTGGGACCCATTCACCATGGGTGGCGAATGAGTCCCTCTTAGCTCCAAATTCAAAAAAATTCAAATTTCCTTTCGGATTTTTATTCAAAAACACTTGATGTCAGTCTGTGATGAGGTATCAATAGGCTACTAAGGCACAAGAATGTATAAATAAGTGTTTTTACATCCATTTTAAGCCCCATTCATTCAAGCATTCATCAAGTTCAATAATCCACTCACTCATTCAAGCATTCAAGCACTTTGCATCATTTAATCAAGCATCAATCAAGTATCTTGGAGCAGCCATGGACATAACTTCATATTTGCTTCAACAAGGGTTTGGTCAGTTGATAGCATTTGTGTGTTATTTGTTTCTAATTCTCTTACATTTCATTATTTCAATAAGGGTTTGATTACCAAAGTGGGGTTTGACCAAGGCAAAGCCCTATTCTCTAACCCTAAACCATTTTTCCCTTCTTTAATGTGTATTTGCAGACTTTTGTTTATAGATTTAACAAGAATTTAGGTGTTGAAGAGTGGTCAACAATTCAACAAGGTGTTTCAAGTTAAATCAACCTCATTTCAAGCTCAGAGAAGACATTCTGTCCATTTTTTGCAGAATTAACTTCATCAACCCAACAAGTAGACAACCTTAGATCTAGTGTTGCAGAATTGTCCCATGATTTCTCAAAATTTTGGGAAAGGACTAATTCAACATTAGTGGCAAATGAGTCCTACCTTATGGCTGGAAATCCAAATTTTGTCAGATTTCAGATCCCAACACTCAAAAACCAGTTTCTAACAATTTTCATCAGAAGCAGGACTGATTCACCATCAGTGGCAAATGAGTCCCATTGGTAATTTTCAGTGATCTCAGTTAGCATTTAGAATATTCCAGATTCTCCATTCTCTTCCCAGGTGCACTTTGAATCAACCTTCTTTTTTGTTTTGCATTTGTTCATACTTAGTTCATGTTTGCATATCACATTGTGTTTTCCAACATTACATAATTCTTAGGTCTTGCATTCATAATTAGTCAATTAGATCATCCAATTGCATTTAGATCATTCAATTTAGCCTAACTAATATCATACATTACATAATTTGAGTGAACCTAGCTAGACTTTTGAGTGGGGTTTATCTCTCTCCTTTTAGGTGAAACATCCTAAGAGAGTAAGAGTAGCCTATAAGCCCTACCTAAAAATCTATGGTTCAGTTCTTTAGTCCAAAAGGAATCATAACCCAACAAAACATTCCCCAAATAGTTGTGAATGCTATTTTGTATTAATCTTGTGGGTTAATGAAGATTTGATTATAACCAGAAAATCCATCCATTAATGACAACAAAGCATGTCCAACAGTTGAATCCACAATCATATCAATATTAGGAAGTGGGAAATCATCTTTTAAAGATGCTTTATCCAAATCATGGAAATCTGTACACATCCTTATATGATTGTCACATTTGGCAACTGTGACAATATTTGAGATCTAAGGAGAATAATCAATAGGACGAATAAAACTTGCGTTAAGGAGTTTTTCAAGCTCTCCTTTAACATGCAAGGCTATCTTAGGATTCATTTTTTGTATCTTTTTTGAATAGGCTTAGCATCATTTGCGAAAACAATGTTATGTGTGACAATTTTCGAGTCTATACCTGGCATATCAGAATATTTCCAAGCAAAAATATTAGGAAAATCATGGAGTAAAAGTGTAGTATCCTCTTATTCCTCATCATCAAGGCACTTCCCAATCTTAATGACCTTTTCTGTATCATTGATTTCCATTGATATATCTATTGTATCTCCTAGGGGGAGTGCATTTGGTTGAGGAAATGCAAGATCATATGGTTCCATGGCTTTCTCATGATCATCAGTATTTTGCGGTTTGGAACTTATCATAACTTAGGTAACATGTCGTTTAGAGGAAGATGATTTATCAATAGCACCTAGCATTTGTTTCAAGGCTTCATCACTTTCAACATACTCCCAAGATGGTGGAGAAGTTATGTTAAGAAATTCAAGATGTTTGAGTGTAAGTGTAGTTCATGATTGACATGTGATAGTGTTGATATTTAATGAGGGTCATTGAGTTGCTTTTGCCATCTTAGAAAAGGAATACCCTAAACCAGTCTTCACGTCTTGTGTATTAGGCTCAATAGGGACACAAATGACTTTTTCATGTTTTCCACATCCTTTACCATTGTACCCCAATTGTTTCATAAGCTCATACCCACGTCCATAAAGTCTCTCCATTTCCTTGGGATTGGGGGGTTTTTGATAATCTGTCTCATCAAAATTTGTTGTGTAAGATGTGTTTTCATTCAAGGGAGGTGAGATAGAGGAAGGGGAATATTCTTGTGAATTTTGAGTGGACATGACTGTTGGTTGTTGTTGTTTTTCTGTCCCCTTGTGGGTAATTATGTATTTATCCATGAATGAAGGAGTAAATTCCAATGTTCCCTAATCATCATCAAGCAATTTAGACACCGATTTTGGTTCTTGCTTATTGGTCTAGAAAGAGGGTTAATATGAGAAGTTGGAATTAAAGTATTAAGAGGACTTGTTGTTCCTTTTTCAAGTTGCAAATAACTCTCATGCTTAGGGTCTATCTCGACTTGATATACTTTATTTTTATAGAAATATTTCATTATGCAATGAAGAGTCAAAGGTACCACATGCATCTCATGAATCCATGGTCTTCCTAAGAGAAGATTGTATGCAAGATCATAGGGCATGACATGAATAGGAGTTTGCAAGGTAACCACTCCGACTGTTATAGGTAAAGTGATTATACCAAGTGGTTATTTTTTTGTGTCATCAAATCCTCTGATGGATAAGGAATCAGGTTTAATTTGTGATTTATCCACATGTAATTTATCAAGAAGTTTCAAATTGCACACATTGAGAGAGGAGCCATTGTCAATGAGGGTTCGCTTAATGCCTATTGTATTATATTGGGAAATAATCATAAAAGCCTCATTTTGTCTACTTAATTCTAATGGGGGGAGCTCATTCTGATGAAAGGTAATGTCTACATTAAGTGTATTCATTCCCTCTAGAAGAGTTTCCACATAGTTTGCATTTGTACTAGGAGGAACCATTATCTATTGCAAGGCTATTTGAAGCATTGAATGATAATTGGGTGAATTTAGAACAAGATCCCAAAGGGATATCTTTGTGGGAGTATTCTTAAGTTGTTCAATGAGATCATACTCCCTAAGGTGTGAGTTTAGGCAAGGAGAACTAGGCAAGATAGGATTTGGTATTTATGGTAAGGACATTGGAGAGGGTTGTTGGGGTTGCAAATTATTTCGGGTGTAGTGTGTGTGTGTGACATCATGTTGTGGTGGATAAAGGGTAAACTCAGGTTTAGGTGGAAGTTGAGGTTGATGTGAAGATGGGTAAAGAACAAGTTGAGGTTGAATGACATTAATGTGTAGGTATGTGCAAGATCATGATGGGCCAAAAAGTGGCGATATGATGGGTATGTGGCTGATGACTTTTTTTTACCCAAAATTGATGAAACGAAAAAGGTTTTTAAAGGAGATTCTCAGCTTTCCACCAATATAAATTATGCTTTACTTTTAATTTAATAAATAATTATTATTCATTTTCTGTTTGAATTACAACTAAAGTCTTGATTGATAGGCTGATTGAAAAACATCTATATCTTTCAAATGGTATCACATTTTTTGAATCCCAAACATGCATCACATTCTATGATTTGCATACTATAGGATTTAAAAAAATGAATTTCATGAATTTTGACCAAGTTAAGGTTTCGACATATGAGTTTTATATTTTCTAAAAGTTGTAATAAAAAATCATAATTAATTATTTACTTGGAAAAAGTTACAAAAAAATATGCATCACATCAAGACATGAGTCCTCTACTTATATCTAAAATTATAAAAAATATTATCATTTTATTGTGGTTAGGGTGGTCAAACAAACACCTACTTATTTTTCCCTGAAATTTAAGTACTACTGCATTGAAATTTCAAATTTTCACCAAATAGATTTAAAAATAAAAAATAAACCTGGTAGTTTAGAAACTACATTCAATTTGCTACATATTCTATTGTTACATATTTTTGAAATAATATAGATAAATTATTCAAATTTTTATGTCAAGTTGCCTAACTCTAATTTTTCTAAATTTTTCACCACTTAAGGGCTTGTTTTTTCCATGATGATCCTGCACATACCCATGTTTTGTTTTTTTTTTCTCACCATAATCCTTAATGGATGACTTGTGTGAGATTGAGCCCTCAAGAGATTCATCTAACATACTCAAATCATCGCTACTAAAAGGTTGAGGAGATAGGGTGTTGCTAAGCAGTTTAGGTTTGTCATCACAAGTCTTAGTGGATGAACTTAATGAGAGGAAACCATGGGGTATGTGTAGAATCATGATGGGCCAAAAAGTGGCAATATGATGGGTATGTGTAGGGTATGTGGCTGACGAGTATTTTTTTACTCAAAATTGATGAAATGAAAAGGGTTTTTAAAGGAGATTCTCAGCTTTCCACCAATATAAATTATGCTTTACTTTAAATTTAATAAATTATTATTATTCATTTTCTATTTGAATTATGACTAAAGTCCTGATTGATAGGCTCATTGAAAACATTAGATAGCTTTCAAATGGTATCACATTTTTTGAATCTAAACATGCATCACATTCTATGCTTTGCATACTATAGGATTAAAAAAAGAAAATTGAATTTCATGAAGTTTTGACCAAGTTCGTGTGGTCGACATACACGGTTTTTATATTTTTTAAAAGTTGTAATAAAAAATTCATAATTAATTATTTACTTGGAAAAAGTTACAAAAAAATATGCATCACATCGGGACATGAGTCCTCTACTTATATCAAAAATCTTATAAAAAATATTATCATTTTATGTGGGTAGGGTGGTCAAATAGACACCTACTTATTTTTTCCCTAAAATTTAAGTGCTACTACATTAAAATTTGAAATTTTCACCAAATAATTTTTTTTTAAAAATAAATCTAGTAGTTTAGAAACTACATTCAATTTTCTACATATTCTATTCTTACATATTTTTGAAATAATATAGATAACTTATTCAAATTTTTATGTCAATTTTCCTAACTCTGATTTTTCTGAATTTTATCGCCACTTAAGGGCCTGTTTTTTCTATGATGATCATGCACATACCCCATGAAAGGTTTCATCTAATATATCCAAGTCATCACTACTAAGAGGTTTGGATGATATGTTTTTCCTAAAATGAAGCATCATTTTGATTGGTTCATGTGATGTTGTAAATTGTTTGTTTGTTTTTTCTGATGAATCTGATCAAAATGAGCTAGGAACTAATGCTGAAAATGAACAATGTAAAAATCTAACTATGATTTCCATTAAAGTAAACAGTATATATGCAAATGATTCAAGTAAAATAGTAAACAACTGTACAAAAATAGAGCAATGACTGAATCTAATACAAATTTCAGAAAGGGGAAACAAAATGCAGAAAACAAAAATACAAAATTGATAAAGGGACTAAGTCATGCTACGTGGAAAATTAGTCCAAGTAGGGTTATTTTTTAAATTTTTCTAAATTTTCTGATGGATATGAGTGTGTTTAGGACTGTGTAATGCTAATCTATACTGTAAATGTATAAATTCACTATTATGCTATGAAATGGGATGCAATAATGCTAGCTAACATGATCTTTTCACTAATGCAATTTTAAAACCCTAGGATGCAATTTAATCAATGCAAGATACCATGCAAATGGAACCCAAGATTCTCTTTTCAAATCAGAAAGGAATATGTTCAAATGATAGGTTCACCAAAATGTAAACGATGATTTTGGATTGCCCTCACAATGCTTTGCTCCTCCTAGGGTTTTTCACCTAAAAGGAGAAAGGGGATTGAATGGGGTCCAAAATGAAAGGGTTTACACTCAAATTCAATGAAAATGAAATGTATTATGCCTAATTAAGATGTCGTAATGCTTTGATATGAAATTGAAATGATCTAATGATGCAAAAATTAGGAAAATTAACTTGTTTGAAAACACTGTGTGATATGCAAAAAAGTAAAATGAATGCAATAAATGATAAAATAAAGATGTAAAATAGGAATTATGCACCTGGAAATTGATGAGGATCTGATTGGAGATTGTAGATGCCATTAAAAGTATGGAAATTTTGATTTTTGAGGCAATTGGGACACTTGTACCAGGTTGGGCAACTTAGTCCTAGAATAGGGAAATTGCCCATAAACTTGGTTTTGTGAAAAGGGTGTCTGAATCTGTAAAAAAAATTGAAAAATAAATGTAGTGGGACTAAATAACCACTATGGGATACTTAGTCCACTTTGGATTTTCTGCAAATCCGAAAGTGTAAACAGAAGCCCAAAACCTGCACTCTACTTTTTGACAGAAATATGGATCTGAATCTTCAAAAAACCCTGCAAATGAGAAGATCAATTGGTTTCTAATGGAGGAGTTTGCCTTGGTAAAACCCCTATTTGGTATTTAAACTTTGTGGATGACAAAATCTGCATAAAATACCCTAGTCTTAAGTGTGCCTAAGACTAAGAAAAGCTAAAAATAAGATAAAACCCTATTCTAATGTGCTAGAATGAGGTGATTAAATGGAACTTTAATGATGCAAGACTTCAATGCAAGAAACCCTAAAACACTTCAAATGAATGTAAATGATATGTGAAATGTAATTCAAACCTTAAATTTGAAGATACGAAGAACATGGAGAATGGAATCACTTTGAAAACAAGTCATTAGGTGTGATTTGATGGCTAGTTGCATCTCTTCCACCTAGATTTCTCCATGATTCACCATAGGCATCCATAATCAATCCTTTGCAACGTGAGATCTTGAACAAAAAGTGAGCTTGAAGACCTACAAAAACCATAGCTTGCTACCCCAAAGCTTCAACTTTTTTGTAAAATGTTATTGAATCTTCTTGTGTAAGACACTTTTGCTCTTGACTTTTGATTTTTTGCTTTTTGAAAATGACTAGGAGATGTGAAAAATGACTTAAAATTTGTATTTATAAGCATCAACACCTAATTTTCCTGTTACTTATACCTAAGAGGCCAAAATCCATTGAAAATTTGAATTGAATTGATGTAATTCCCGCTCAAAAGTGGAAAATACTCCAAATGGGACTAAGTCGCACCTTGGGCGACTTAGTCACACTAGGGAAATTTTTGGTGGGTTTAACAAAATTTGAGTGGTTTTAATGATATTTTTTGGGATTTAAGTGGTTTCATGGGTGAATGAGGCCTCAAAGTCCAAAATCATGAGTATTAGGGGCCTATAAATGCAATTTTAAGGGGCGATTGATGGAAGGTGCCTAAAGTAGGACCTAGTTTTACTACAAAATTGTCTATTTCTTCAAGAGTATAAATTTTTTGGCAATACAATATATATATATATATATAGAGAGAGAGAGAGAGAGAGAGGTAATAAGAGAAAGAGTTAGAGATAATGACATAGATATAGAGGGAGAGGGAGATAAAGACTTAGAGAGGGAGAGATAAGAGATAGTGATAGAGATAGGGAGGGAGAAACATGGAGTTTGTGTCTATGTGTGATATGACACCCTTGTCATCATACTTTGCTTGGAGCTAGAGGCTGTTGTGAAACCAGTCCATTTATGGTGAAAATGTGATGCTCATGGTCCCCACTATTTGCACTAGAAACACTCATTCCTAATCCATCTTCCTGATTTCCACCAAAAAATGATTTAGGTAGAATTGCATATGTTGGATTTTTCTAACTACAAATTACACCAACATGAATGACACGCATTCAAACCATGTAGGAAATCACAAAATAAAATAAAAAGGAATGGAATAGATCATTTCTATCATCTTGCATATTTAAGGAGCATCCTAAGTTTTTGATCACAAAGATCAGATTGCTCGATTCAAATATGACACATGTTCAGTGTAACTATAATATTATTTATATATTGTATAATAGAATATATGATATAAATATAAATATAATAAATATAATAATATTTATAATAACATAGCTATAATAAATATGTATATGCTCGTAATATGCCTTACCTACCATTTATCTCAATTTGAATCAAAACATAACTTAATTTGATTGTTGCCTAATGTTCACTATATAATTTTGAAATGTACCCAGCAAATGTGAAATGAATCAAGCCAACAAGTGGATGAGGGAGCCAAAAAAATTTACAAGATGTGATTTCCACTAGATTTATCAATCCATTTTTTGAATTCACTTTTATTTTCATCGCATTTCATTTTTTTTCATGTTGCTTGGAGCCTTGAATATGCATCCTTTGTTTTAATTTCATGTCATTTAAAACAATGAACAAAAAAATAAAAATATAATGAGCAAAAAATTTAAAATGATAAAGATTTGAAAAAATATTGTTTCAATCATCTTGCACACCTCTTAGATGTATAAACCATTGATCACAAAATTCAACTTGATTATGTTCAAATAGGGAACACCTTTAGTATAATAATCTCCCCATCTTCACTTTTCAAAAGATAGCAATAGTGGCAGTGGCTCTTCATCACTTCATTATACCTATCATCTTGTTATTTTTTGTATATTGGAGGCTATATTGTGTTAGGCAATGTGTCTTAATTTTTTCTTTAATGTTAAAAATATGAATAACACAATTTTTATGCTATAGAATAGAAAAATTCAATTTCAAAGTTTGTCTTTGTTTTTTTGCTAGAATACATATTTTGGAATGCTTAGAATTGCTTTTAATGATTTTTTTTGTGTATATTTTTTAAACTTATACAATTAAAATAAAGGGTCTCAACACCTATTGAATAAATAGTTATGGCCTCTCACATTACAAAATAAAAAATATATGTTACAAATAAATAGTTTTAAGAAAAGCTAGAGTATCAACTTGATAAAGGGGCATCTCCCCTTATTGACTAAATCACACTCACCACATAGGTTTGTACAAAAAAGATATACAAGAGAACAATGATGTTTTATTGATAGAAATCAAATTATAGAATCTCATGGGCTTTTTGATTACAAAGCCTCAATTACAATCAATCCAAGATGCAGATTAGGGCCTTTTGATTATGCTCTATGATCACCTCTCTTAGACATCACTACAGGTTACTCTACCACCACCTCTCCTACCTCTTCCCAGTATCGGGCTATCTTTCTATAGCATCCCTTCCTGTATGTCAGCATAGCTTCATAAGTATTTCTTTATCGTAGTACTATTTTTCATCCAATGATTGTCAAGGTCTAGTGGGTGGTTACATCATTCTCAATGACTACATACTTATTTTTCTCACTAGTAAGTCATGTTCCAGCCATTCGCTACATGCCCGTATTACTCATTGACCCAGTTGATTAGCAACAATGATGTGAATCGAAAAATACTATCGTTCCATGTGTTGTCATTAGGTTCGTTCATTCTGCCAACTCCCCATTTAGTCAACCATCGCACTATTCAGATCCCTACCTCCATCGACATGTCACGGGCTCCAAGATTTTTGTAACCAAGTCATGGGGTTGTGAAGTTCCCTAACTCCCTAATCTATCGACTTGCACTCCTTCCATTAGAATATCGCCAAGACTTCAGAAGATCTCACCCCGATGCCACCATGTCACACCGACATCACCACCACCACTCTGTCGCTGATACTTGCCTTGTTGAAGAGACATCCATGAAAGTCCTACCAACAATCCTGACTCTCATTAACATGTCTCCACCGCACCCATCATGATGTCAAAGAGACATGTACAGAACTCCCATCGACACTACCTTGTCTCGTTGATGAGAACAACAACACCAAATCGTAATGTCTAAGAGATTTCTTCAGATCTCTCATCGACTAGCCTGCCTCTTACTCACATATCCCATAGCCTACTCCTAGTGACAACTTAATGTCATAGTGATAATGTTGAACACCCAAAAGAAGGAACTCGATGATGATCAGAACTATCAAGCCCTTATTGGATTTAAAATAACTAGATCGATGCAAGATTATTTTTCTCCTTGGATGCTCTTGCATCACAACTTATGACATGTGTTATACTTTGTAGTATGACATCCTTAAATGGAGATAATGGATCCAAAATGAAATGGCATAATTTGTGAGTAGATTAAATGATGATCTTATGACATGTGGAAGGAATATGTTATTTTTACCCTATGGGCTCATCTTGAGATTTAAGTGTTGATTCTCTTACTGTTGATTTGGGTGTCACATTTTACATGGTTTTAGATCATAGTTTTGTAATTACCATTTAATAGTTTTATGTATTACTTCTATTCATTGGTTAATTGGGATGAAAGCTTTTATAGTGAGTTTTAAAGGTTTTGATATGTTTCCAAAGTTACTCTAAATCTCTAGTTGATGTTACTTCTATAAAGGGTTAAAATTTCTAATTGTATTGTAATCTTAAGGTTGAGTAGATAGATTTGAAGACAAATTTCATTCATAATGATTTGGAACAAGAAATTTACATGAAAAACTAGAGTATTATGTTAAAAATTATTTTTTAAAAAGTTTAATAAATCTTTGTATGGCTTTAAACAATCAATCAGAATATGGTACCAAAATTTTGATTCCTTTGTGTTTAGATTGAAAATTTTGAGATCCAAATCAGATCATTACATCTACTATAAGATGTGTTGATCACGATGTTAGTTGCACACCAATAGTGAAGATAAATCCTCACTGACAGACCACAACAACCTATCTTTACTTAAAAGACTGAACCATGATAACCTAAATCTTAGGCTGACTCAGCTTAATCCCAAGGCTCTTTTATGTGAGATCTTGACCACACTAGTTTCACATCATGGTTTGTTGTGATAATGTTGTTAATCATGAGGGGTAAATGGTTATTTTCAATTCTCGAAGGAATCATAAGGATAAGTAAAAGATATTCTTAGTCTAATCATCAGACAATTTCATGAAATCAACACACATGCAATAACATTTCATGAATTTCAAATAAATTTTCTTTCACTTAAGTAAATTTAGCTTTAAACATTCAACAATATTATGAAATCAAAAGATTTGCAATAATATTTTCATTTATTTATATCTTTTTTTGAACATTTTCTAAAATTTAAACATCTATTCTAAAATAAAGCATCAAAAATACTGAAAAGTGAAATTGCTCCTAGGTATTATCCATGCATGTCTCAAGAATTAACCAAACAAATAAAATGACTTTATACTTCACCAGATTGCTTCATAGCTAGGCATAGAATGATGCAATATTTTAAAGAAAGGGGGTTTATTTGGAAACCGTGTAGGTTTTGTATGCACCCTTAAATGACGCAACATACAGTCTTGTCTAGCTAAACAAACAACCAAATACACAAGATTTTATACTAGGTGGTAGCTTTCAAATTAGCTTTGATATTGATTAACTTTTATGTGCATACAAGTTTTTAATCTAGAATGGAATGAAAAATAGGAAAAAGAACGAAACTTAAAGAAGTTTTGATTCTCTAACATCCACAAATTCTAAACTTAAAAATAAAAGTAAAGCAATAAATGGCCTTTTATAGGAACAAGGCCCCAAATTTTAAACTTAAGTCTATAATAGAGAAAAATAAATAGAAATTAAAAAAGTAGCACGTGGCAGATACCACTTGTCATTGAAATATTCTAGAAAAATTCAAAGCTTTGACTTCTTCATTAGTATCAGTCTTCAACCCCAAGCTTTGGTATGAAAAGAATTTTCACAAAACAAGGCCATTGGTATTCTTCAAAATCTAAAACAAGAAACCTCCAATGGGATAGGGAAGAAGCTACAAAATTCATTTCAACAACACCTCCTTGTGCTAACCTCTAGTATCTGATATCTGGTTATTCATTGCCTTGCATCAGACTCTAGGTTTAAGAACTCTTCTTCACCCTTCTTCAATTGATACTCCCAGAAGGTTCAACCAATACTTGGTGCATACACTCTTTTCAAATTCCCTGAATTACCTTCCAACTATATTTGAGCTTGGTATAATCTTCTGATATTTGGATGATATTTGCATTCCTCTGCATCTTTTATGTTTTGTATTTGACAATGGCATTCTTACATTGTATAATTTCATTAATAACTTCTTGGTTTAGTGAATGAATAGGGTCTTTATTCAATCTTTCAAGCCATTCCTTGAAAGATTTTACTTCTTTACCATCCTGTCCTAGAGTCAAGGGATCACAATTTTGTCATGTTAGCATTTCAATGAAACCTTGATCTCTATCTATCAATTTATTGCATCTTTCCATGACTTTCTCAACTACTTCCACACATTGTACTAAGGTGTCACCTTCCCAATTCACTTGTTTCTTCCATTTTTAGACAACATCGAAAGCTCTTGTTTCGTGGTTATCTTCTCACTTATAAAAATTCTTAAACATTTGTTGGAATAAGAGCCTTTAAGTTTCACCTTTCAGCATCATTTTGTTCTTGACAAAATATACATTCAGGCCTTATAATCTTTTGGACTTTTCACACCAACAGTATGCTTCTTTATACTTCCCAATTGCATCTATGATTATTTCTTCTCCTTGCCTCAACAAGTACTCCATCCATTCTTCAAACACACTCATTTTATGGTGAAGTGCTATGATAGAATCCATTTTCTCCTTGGACATAAGTACTGGATTCTAAAGCAATTCATCCTACGCTTGATTAGATTGGGCTAATGATTTTATAAACTTTTCTATGTGGGAAATCCGTTCTTTCAGCTCTCTTTTCTTTTGTTTACTTTATTTCACCCTGGTGACAATTGTTTTTAAATTCTTTTTCATCTCTTCTAATTATTGTGCCTATCTACTAAGATCTATGGAAAAGGTTCAATTAGTTTTGATGGAAAGTGTAAAATAGATGATGTTCTTTATGTCAAGGTTCTCTAGCATAATCTCTTAAGTGGAGGAAAAATGTGTAGTAGAGGATATAATCTTGTGTTTTAGGATGATGGTTGTGAAATAAAAAAAGAAAGATCTAGTACTTTGGCTATAATGTTTTTCAACTCAAAGGTAGTGACTAGTGCTAAATGATTTATATCTCAAATCAATGAAAGTTGTCTATGGCATAGAAAAATGGATCATATCATTTTTTATAGCATAGAAAAGATCAACTCTATAGATGTTGTGAGAGATTTTCCAAATATTATAAAGGGCCTATCAATACAATCTGCAAGGAATATTAGTTTGGAAATCAAACAAAGAAGAGGTTAAGGACTAAGGAATATTCTACCATGAGACCTTTAGAGTTGGTGCATACAAACCTATGTGGAGCTACAAGATTAAGAATCTCACATGGTGACATGTATTTTATGTTGTTGAATGATGATTATTCTAGAATGACTTAGGTGACATTTCTTCAAGAAAAGTCAAAATCCCTAGAGAAGTTCAAACCATTCAAGCCTATGTAACTTGAGAATGAAATGGATGTGAAAATAAAGTGCTTAAGGTTTGACAGAGGTGGTTAGTTCACCTCCAATGTGTTTAAGATCTTTTTTGAAGATCATGGAATAAAAAGGCATCTGTTAGCTCCTATAACTCCTCAATAAAATGGAGTTGTGGAGAGGAAGAATAGAACAATTCAAGAAGTATTTAGGACAATGATGAAGGAAGAAAATCTACTCGATGTCTATTGGAGAGAAACAATTCATATTGTAGTCTACATTATTAGTAGAGGTCAAGCAAGAGTAAATAGTTCAAAGACTCCCTATGAGTTATGGTATGGTAAACCTCCTACTATAAAGTATTTTAGAGGTTTTGGAAGAAAATGCTATATCAGAAGAGATGAATAAAACTTAGGAAAGTTTGATGTAAGATCTCATGAAGGAATAGGGTATGTGCAGGATCATCATGGAAAAAACAGGCCCTTAAGTGGCAAAAAATTCAAAAAAATCAGAGTTAGGCAAATTGACGTAAAATTTTGAATGAGTTATCTATATTATTTAAAAAATATGAAAGAATAGAATCTATAGAAAATTGAATGTATTTTCTAAACTACTAGGTTTTTTTAAAAAGAAAAAAATCTATTTGGTGAAAATTTGAAATTTCAATGTAGAGTACTTAAATTTGGGAAAAATAAGAAGTAGGTGTCTGTCCGACCACCCTAACCACAATAAAATGATAATATTTTTGATAATATTTTAGATATAAGTAGAGGACTCATGTACGGATGTGATGCATATTTTTTTGTAAGTTTTTCCAAGTAAATAATTAATTATGAATTTTTTATTACAACTTTTAGAAAGTATAAAAAACTCGTATGTCTGACCACCTTAACTTGGTCACAACTTCATGAAATTCATTTTTTCTTTTTTTAATCCTATAGTATGCGAAGCATAGAATGTGATGCATGTTTTGGATTCATAAAATGTGATACCATTTGAAATCTATAGATGTTTTTCAATCAACCTATCAATCAGGACTATAATCATAATTTGAATAGAAAATAAATAATAATTACTTATTAAATTCAAAGTAAAGCATAATTTATATTGGTGGAAAGCTGAGAATCTCATTTAAAAACCCTTTTCGTTTCATCAATTTTGGGTAAAAAAAAAGTTGTCAGCCACATACCCATCATATTGCCACTTTTTGGCCCATAATGATCCTGCACATACCCAATATTCCTTGGATACTCTATAAGAAGAAAATCTTACCAGTGCTATAATAAAAGATTGAAGAAGATTGTTGAAAGTGCACGTGTTAAGGTGGATGAAGAACCACTATAGTGTTCAATATTGATAGAAGGATATGAATTTGATGGATCCTCTTGTAGTGAATAAGAAAAGAATGAAGAGAAGGAAAAAGAGAACATTTGAAGAGGAAGAAGCTTTGAAAAGGACCCCTAAGACTCCTAAGTATGTACATAAGAATCATTTAATAGAAGATCAGATCATTGGAGATAAGAGAAAAGGTGTTTCAAAAAGGAGAAAAGAAGTTATTATAGAGGAACAAGTAATTTTTTATTTACTTTCAGAGGTGGGATATAAAACTATAATTGAGGAATGCAAATATGAGAATTTGATCAAGTCTATGAAAGAGGAATTGGAATAAATCAAGAAGAATCAAACTTGGGAATTAGTCCGAAGACCTGTAAACAAGAATGTGATAAGAACTAAGTGGGTTTTCAGGAACAACTAAATGAGGATGAAAAAGTTGTCAAAAATAAGGCTAGACTTGTGTGTAAGGTCTACTCACAAGTAGAAGGAATATATTTTGAAGACACTTGTTCTAGTGGTGAATCGTAGGTTTTTGGCTCCTTTGCACTTCTCTAACTCTTCTAGGGTTTTTCACCTAAAAGAAGAGAGGTAGGGCAAAAAATGCCAAAGGGTTCATTCAAATTATGTTATGTATGATTATCTAAGCTAAATGAAATGAACTAAGTGCAATTGAGTGATTTAAATGAATGATTATGAATGCAAAACTAATATTTAAACTATGTTGGAAAGTACACTGTGATATGCAAACAATGAACTAAAAGATGAATGAATGCAAAACAGAAAGAGAAGGGATAAATCAGACTGCACTTGGGCAAGATTTGAGGAATCTACAATGGTCTGAATGCTATATGAAGTTACTAAAAATCAACAGTGGGACTCATTCACCCATGGTGGTGAATTAGTCCTCCTACTAGTGAAAAAGTGTCAGAATAAAGTTTCTAACTATTGGGATCTGGAATCTAACAAAATCTAGATTTCAGTCTTAAGGTGGGACTCATTTTCCACTGGTGGCGAATAAGTCCTCTCCCAAAATTTTGAGAAATCAGGAGACAACTCTATAACACTAGATCTGGATATGTCTGCTTGTTGGGTTGCCGAAGTCAATTATGTAGGAAATGGACAGAAAACCTTCTCCAAGCTTGAAATAGAGTTGATTTGACTTGAAGCACCTAGTTGACTTGTTGAGCAATCTTCAATCACCTAAATGCTTGTTAAATTTGCATACCTAGGTCTGCAAACACACATGCAAGAGGGGGAAAATGGTTGAGGGTTAGCAAATGGGGGTTTTCCTTGGGCAAACCCCACTTTAGTAATCAAACCCTTAATGAAATAATGAAATGCCAGAGAATGATAAACTAACAACATGCAAATGCTATCAACTTACCAAACCCATGATGATGAAAATCTAAAGTAGTGTCAATGGATGCTCCAAAATGCTTGATTAGTGTTTGATTTGATGCTGTAAGATGCTTGAATGCTTGAGATTTATTGAATAATTTTTGGGAATTGTAGATGTAAAATGAGGTGAAAATCACTTATTTATACAATCTTGTGCCTTAGTAACCTGTTTATCCTCATGATAGGCCAACATCAAGTATTTTTTAATAAAAACCCGAAAGGAAATTAAAAATATTTTGAATTTGGAGCCAAGGGGGACTCATTTTCCACCCATGGCGAATGGGTCCCACCTAGCACCTGAAAATGGGTGTCGGGAATTATCTTGTATTTAATATTGTTTGTTAGGTTTACATTAAAAAATACACTTAATTAAGGCATATAAGGGCATGAAGAGAGAAAATAATGCATAAGAAAGGGATAAATAGTGAAGTTATACCTAGAAAAGCATGAAATCTTGTTACAAGACTTTACAACACTTCAAAATAGGACATGTTTAGTGATGAAAAGGTGATTTTTAGGTAAATTGTAATGAATAGAATCTAGAAGAGTGTAGAAATGCTTTACAACACTTCACAACACCTTGACAAGACATCATTATTTGAATTTTAGTACCTATATATACATGTTCAATCCATGTTACATAATAACTTCAGAGCAAAATAGATCAAACATCATGAAGCAAGGCCTAAAAGACCATGGAAATGATAAGAGTCCATTTTTCTATAGTGCATTTAGCCTCCTCTTTAGTGAGAGAATGAACTTGCTTCAAACTCACACTAAAGTAGCCATGAACATTGAGAGGAGGGTTCAAATGTACTTACATTAGCAGGATGGAATACAACAATCAAGAGGGATGATCAAGCCCCCAGGATGAAGATCCCATGGAAAACTAAGCATAAGAACAAAGGAACACACAAGTGTTGAGAATCATATGAAGCTTCGATCATCTGTCCAACTAGTTGTGGATTAGATCTAGGCTAAAAGAGAATGTATAGTCACTCTAGGGAGATAGAACTCATGGTGGCCCACCAGGTGAGAAGGCCAGAGTATATTCACTCTGGGGCCAAAAAACTTCTAGTTATTCGTAGGGTGAGAAATCCGAAAGGGTAAGATATATACGCTAGTTGGTATGCACTCACAAACACAAAGGTGGCTATGGGGAAAAGTCATGCCACTAGGTGGGCTTCCCGCTCAACCATATCAAAGTTATACCTCCTAATAACTTGAATAAGGTGCCACAAGTAAAAATTTTGGTTTGTGCTTCATGAGACAAGCAAAGCTCTGTATGCTTAGAACTCATGAACAAAAAGGAAAGGTACCACAGGCATGCAAGTTGTGTTATGAAAGGTGGAAAAAAGTGCAAAGTGTAAAATGTAAAAATGTAATGTAGAATGCAAAAGATGTTCAATGGAGTCTTGTTAAGTTTATGCAAGGTCAATCACTTAGGGAACATTGTGTCTAATGTATCCAAGAGAGGACCAATCAAAGAATAGTATATTCATAGCTTAAGGGATGTAGTGCGTTGCATCAAGCCACCAAGAGGAATGCAATATGCTAAGATAGATCATACTTATGAAGGAAATCACACCCAATGTCATCCACAAAGTGACAATCACATCATATAAACGACAATGCTACACTAGGAATCAAGAATACAAATGAATTATGGCAATGTATGCCCCCTACTTCAAAGGAATTGCTACACATGATTCTGTGAGAATTTTTTTTAAAGTAGCAAAGGGAAAATGAAAAAGAAAACAAGACATGAGAGCCAACTTTGAAAACCCTATGCCAATTCATATGTTTTGAAGTTAGGCTAAATCATGAAAATGAAAATGAAAGAAAAATAAAGGGAGTTGCCCCCTAGAAAAGAACACACCAAACACATAATGGATCTATGGATTTGGGGTCAGTATGTTTGTTGCTACGATGTTTGTATGAAAGCTCCTCACAACTGTAATCATTCCCCAAATCACATAGAACTGGAAGAATGACACAAAGAGATAAAAAAAAATAGAACAAGAAAGTCTATTTTGGGTCAGCATGGAAGAGACATTGCAGTCTCAATGCTTTGCATTGTCCCTAAAAGGAAAACACAAGTGAAAAGAAAGAAAATGAAAAGGCGAAAGAAAATGAAAAAGCTTGTGGGTCAACATGAAGGATACATTTCGGTCTCAATGCATTGCGTCATCCACAAAAGGAAAATAGAAAACAAAAGAAAAAAAGACAAGGACGTTTTGGGTCAACATGGAAGAGACATAGGGCATCTCTATGCTTTGTGTCATCCCTAAAAAGGAGAACACAAAAAAAAGCGAAAAAGACAATGCATGACAAATAGAAGAATAAAGATACAAATAGGAGTGTACGAAGAGAGGGAACATCAAACGCACGGTATGGGTCCCAACACAATACACACATGAAATAAAAATGAAAAAGGAGCAAGTAATGCAAATGGAAGTCCACCATTAACTAAGTTATTGGTTTCTCAATCTTAAATGGTTAAGTGGAAAGGGAACAACATAGTTAAGAGACTAAGACAAGTGCATTACAAGGACAAGGATAACAACTTCTTCCCCTCCACAAAGTGTAGAAGCAAGAATGAACCGAGGTGGGTGATGGGAGAGGATCATGCAATAGTGAGAATAAAGAATTATACAACTATGGCATGATAAAGGGATGTAGAATTCTTTAGGATGAATGATCAAGAATAAGATGATATTTGCAAAATGATATATTAGAATATTTAGGATGAATAGAAGGAGGAAGGGGACCCATAGGGATCCTAACATCCTTGTCATTAGAAGGGGGTAATGGTTGTTCACAGGGGAGGAGAATTTTCAAGTCAGGAGGAGCATCAAAGATAATTCTACCATCATCCTAAATTTTCCAATATTTTAATTGAGGTCCATCAAGATGAGAATGATCTTGATATCCTAGTCCTGTTGTGTTTTCTTTTGTTGGTTTTTGTTCAAGGAGTTGATGAATTTCATGTTCATGTGTTGTTTCACAACCTTGTTTGCTTAGAATAATGGAGCCTTTACCATATGTTTCTTCAAGATTTATAGGAGTGTTTGTGACTTTGTGATTGTAAGATGATTGTGAGTGTGTTTGTTTAGAGGAACTAGGTCCACTTGAGGGAGGAACCTCAGGTATTTCATTGATTTCAAGATGTAAATATTCAAAGTGATCAGGAGGTGCAATAGTAGGATGATCTTGGGATTTCATGGATGGATAGAAGGTTGTATTGGCTTTGAGGTGATCAAGGAATTTATTGTAGAACTTGTTCATGCTATCATCATCTTCTCCAATGATGTCTACTTCATGAGGAGGAAAATCATGAGGAGTTGAAGGAGCATGTGGGAGTTCAAGGTCATTAGGGTCACAGCCAAAGGCACAATTGGACATGTCTACCAATGACTTTAATGAATTCCAAAACTAATTGAAATAAAATGCCATGATGTAAATAAAGTAAGACACAATAAAGGATTAAAAATAAAGTCTAGAAATGAAAATAGAATGCAAGAAAAAGAAACTGTAATGCAGAAAAATGCCAGAAAGATGCTAGAAATGTTGTTTAAAAAGTGCAAAGGGACTGATTCGCCTAGGGTAGAGAATGAGACCCAGTATGATATTTTTATGTGTTTTTCAAAAAAATTAAAATGATTCTAATCCTCTAAAAAATGCAATTAAGGATGCAGAATGCAATTTTTTAGTTTTTTCCACGATATGTGATGCAAAAATGAAACCTGAATGAATTTTCCACTAATGCACTATGAAAAGTCCTAGAATACAAAAACAAAACAATATCCTAATTGAATGTTGATGTAAATGTAATCTAGGATGCAATATGTGAATCAAATCAGAAATGAAAAGTGTTAAAAATGCAATTTCACCAAAATGAACCATAGATTTTTGGCTCCTTTGCACTTCTCTAGCTCTTCTAGGGTTTTCCACCTAAAAGGAGAGAGGTAGGGCAAAAAATGCTAAAGGGTTCATTCAAATTATGTAATGTATGATGTTATCTAAGCTAAATTAAATGATATAAGTGCAATTGAGTGATTTAAATGAATGATTATGAATGCAAAACTAAGATTTAAACTATGCTGGAAAACACACTGTGATATGCAAATAATGAACTAAAAGATGGATGAATGCAAAACGAAAAGAGAAGGGATGAATCAGAGTGCACTTGGGCAAGATTTGAGGAATCTGGAATGGTCTGAATGCTATCTAAAGTTACTAAAAATCAACAGTGGGACTCATTCACCCACGGTGGCGAATTAGTCCTGCTATTGGTGAAAAATTGTTGGAAGTAAGTTTCTGACTGTCAAGATCCAAAATTTAACAAAATCTAGATTGCCAGTCTTAAGGTGGGACTCATTCACCACTGGTGGTGAACCATTCCTCTCCCAAAATTTTGAGAAATCAGGAGACAACTCTGTAACACCAAATCTAGAAATGTCTGCTTGTCGAGTTGTCGAAGTCAATTCTATAGGAAACGAACAAAAAACCTTCTCCAAGCTTGAAATGGAGTTGATTTGACTTGAAGCACCTAGTTGACTTGTTGACCAATCTTCAATCACCTAAATTCTTGTTAAATATGCATGCCTAGGTCTGCAAACACACATGCAAGAGGGGAAAAATGGTTGAGGTTTAGCAATTAGGGGTTTGCCTTGGTCAAACCCCACTTTGGTAATAAATCCCTTAATGAAATAATGAAATTCCAGAGAATTATAAAATAACAACATGCAAATGCTATCAACTTACCAAACCCGTGATGATGAAAATCTAAAGTAGTGTCAATGGATGCTCCAAAATGCTTGAATAATTTTTGGAGATTGTAGGAGATGTAAAATGAGGTGAAAATCACTTATTTATACAATCTTGTGCCTTAGTAACCCGTTCATACCTCATCATAGGCCGACATCAAGTATTTTTGAATAAAAACCCGAAAGGAAATTAAAAATATTTTGAATTTGGAGCTAAGGGGGACTCATTCGCCACCCATGGCGAATGGGTCCCACCTAGGACCTGGAAATGGGTGTCGGGAATTATTTTGTATTTAATGTTGTTTGTCAGGTTTACATTAAAAAATACACTTAATTAAGGCATATAAGGGCATAAAGGGACCGAATAAAGCATAAGAAAGGGATAAATAGTGAATTTATGCCTAGAAAAGCATGAAATCTTGTTACAGGACTTTACAGCACTTCAAAATAGGACTTGTTTAGTGATGAAAAGGTGATTTTTAGGAAATTGTAATGAATATAGTCTAGAAGAGTGTAGAAATGCTTTACAACACTTCACAACACCTTCACAAGACATCATTATTTGAATTTTAGTACCTAAATATACATGTTCAAGCCAAGTTACATCATAAAATTAGAGAAAAATAGACCAAACATCATGAAGCAAGGCCTAAAAGACCATGAAAATGACAAGGGTCAATTTTTCTACTGTGCAGGTGGCAAGGATGGAAGCCATTAGAATGGTTTTGTCTTTTGCAACACATAAATACTTCAAGATTTATCAGATCGATGTGAAGTCTATATTCTTGAATGGTGAGTTGGAAGAAGAGGTTTACATTGAGTAATCAAAAGGATTTCATTTATCTAATGATACTGATATGGTTTGCAGGTTGAAGAAGGAATTGTAAAGAGTTAAGAAGGCTCTTAGAGCTTGGTATGCAAGATTGTATAAGTACTTGCTACATCAATGATTCAGGAAAGGTACTATAGATAACAATCTTTACTTCAAAGTTGGGTGAGAAAAATTCCTAATTGTGGAATTATATGTGGATCATATTATCTTTGGAGGAAATGAAGGTATGTGGAAGAGGATTTAAGAGGAAATGTAGAAAGAGTTTGAGATGTCAATGTGTGGGGAAGTGAATCTCTTCCTTGGGTTACAAATCAGTCATTTGGAAAAAGGTTTTTCATTTTTCAATCAAAATATGTCAAGGAAATATTGAAGAAGTTTGGAATGGAGGATTCTAAACCATTACGTACTCCTATGGTTACTAGTTGTAAGTTCAGAAAAAGTGGTGAATCTCCTAAGGATGATCTGAGCAAGTATATATCAATGATTCCTGGATTGCTATACCTAATTGCTACTAGATCAGATATAATGCATGCAATTTGTCTTATGCAAAGATTTCAAGAAGATCCCAAAGAATCTCTTGTTGCAACAATAAAGAGGATATTTAGATCTTTGAAAGGAACTCAAGATTTTAGCTTATGGTATCCTAGAGACACTAATTTCTCCTTGAGTGCATATACAGATGCAGATTGGGAAGGTTGTATAGATGACAAAAGAAGTACAAGTAGTGGTGCTTTCTTTCTTGGAAGCAGATTGGTTTCATGGTTGAGTAAGAAGCAGGATTCAATGTCATTATATATTGCAAAGGTAGAGTATATTGCAGTAGCATCATGTTGTATATAGGTGTTGTGGATGAAATAGACATTGGAGGATATAAGAGTATCATATGATGAACCTATTTCTATCTTGTGTGATAATACAAGTGCTATCAATATCTCAAAGAACTTAGTAATGCATTTAAAAATAAAGTATATCTCTATCTAGTATCAATTTCTAAGAGAGAAGGTTGTAGAGATTGAGGTGAAGCTAGAATATGTTCCTACATAAGATCAAGTTTGAGGTACTTTTGTAAAGGCTCTTTCTAAAAATACTTTTGATCTCTAGGAGAAGTTAGTGGTTAATGCCCATCTTTTTAACTAGATGCATAAGTTTGTGCATCTATCCAGTGTGCATTCAAGATAAATTCTTGGTCCTAGATTGATGTTGAAGGCTACCTCTTAAGGGGAGTAGGTAGTGATTGTTAATTGATGCAAACAAATGGAGCATATTTTGTGCCCCTAAGGGGGAGAGTGCAAAAAAGTGGGTGCAATGGAGAGGGATAGAGCAATTACTTGGTAGTGTTGCAAATGGTGTCAAAGTGATGTATGTAGATGTTAGAGAGGGAGAACATGAAAAATAATGTTCTATATAGGTGTTAACCCTTTAGGGAAGTAGAAATTTAGAAGAGTAAAAGAGTAGTGAAAAATGTGAAGTATATACTATAGATAATTAGTTGAGTTTGTTTCCCTTTGCCATTAACATCAAAGGGGGAGAAAGTTGTTTGAAAAATCATTGTGCAAAAGAGTATTGTAGGAATGAATATGGTTTGAAAAAAATAGTGGGGAAGAGTGTTCACAAGAGAATGAGAGAATGAAAAACTCCTTAGGTAGGGGGAGAAGAAGTCTGTGAACCAAAAGTAAAAGAGAGATAGTGAGGAATAAGAGATGCCCTAGTAAGGGGGAGTTTTTCTTGTTGCAGAGTTATTGTTGGTTTAGTTTGTTGTTGATGGTTTTTCAAATAGTTGGTCTTGCCATCAATGACAAAAGGGGAGATTTTTGTAATTATTTTTTTGGTGTTGTCATTGGCGTCAATAGTTGGTCATTGATGTCAATAGTATAGAGATGGTTGGTGTTGTCAAGTTCTTTTGCTAGTATGGATGTGTTGTGGTGTTGTGACTAGTGTTGTTATTGATACATCCTAATGGATACGAGTTGTAGTTGTAGTAAGTTCACTTGTTCTCCAAGTGCTTTTGAGAAAATTTGAATAAAAGAGTGTGTAGTGTGACAAAGGTGTGTTTGGTGTTGCGCTCCATATTTCTTCATGGTTGAAGATATGCTTGTGTTTTTTAGATATGATGATAAGAGGTGTTCAGAGGTTCTACATCTAGATTTTTAGTTTCAGGATCGTTCTATAGTGAAAGTTGTGTTTGACAGTTTATCTATATATATAGAAGGTTGTCTGGGAGAAATGAGATTGCTCTACATTTCTCCGTAGTAAGGTTTCTTGACTTCTAGATTTGGGAACACATGCTTATATTGTTTGTAACTTTTTTCCCTTAAGGTTTTAGGTGTTGAGGTGTTCCGCAAGGTTAGTTAGTAAGTTATATGTTTGTGCCACTATTTTTGTTTGCACAAAATAATGATGTTCTCAGTTTCAGGTGGTTGTGGTAGGGTTGCAGAATAATTTGATGATGCTGGAATATTCTAAGATGTTATGTGGATGTTATGAAGTGTTGTTGTGTGGTTTGTGTGAC
Organism: Sequoia sempervirens; assembly: GCA_007258455.2. NCBI lineage: Eukaryota > Viridiplantae > Streptophyta > Pinopsida > Cupressales > Cupressaceae > Sequoia > Sequoia sempervirens. The sequence goes on from VDFB02121926.1 coordinate 53,854, forward strand.
CTAGAGAAGTATGTATATGGTCTCTTGTAGTGTCAGTTTAGGTTTGGACGATCTTGCGTGCTAGCACTATTTGTGGAGGTACCTCATGGATTGTGGAGATGTTGCGTAGTTTGGTTTTATGTATTTGAATCCTAGATAACCCTTGGTGTGGTTCTCCTTCATTTCTATCCACTATAGAAGTGTTTAATGTTGACATATTTTGGTATTGCATGTTTTAGGTGCATATGTTTCATTTAAGATGACCTGATTGAGATTCTTTAGGTCATGGACGGTATAAATGCAAGGTGAATTGTTGGAGATGTGTGTGGAAAGTTTATAAAGTGTGAAAGATATGAATGTGATCAAGTGTGATGATCTAAGTGCGAGCTTAATGCCTATGACTCCTGATACAGTGAAAAAAAGATGTCTACATTTTCAGTGTGCTTGAAGTTATTGGAGGCAGTGAGCCAAAGGTTGCAGATGGTGCAAAGTTGCAGTGGTGGATTCTCTTATTTCCTTGAGATAGTAAATCTCTCTGTAATAGTTTTTCTAGTCTTCTTTCTTCTTAGCAGTGAGTCACTTAACAGTGAGCCTTTCTTATTTTTCTGAGCAATGAGCTTGTTTGTATTCAATGTTGTAATTCATATATATGTGAGCTAATCCTCACTGTGGTTTTTACTTACTTGATTTTTCCACATAAATCTAGTGTTCTTAAATGTGTTTGGATGTATTTGCATTATTGTTTCATATGCTTATATTCTGCTAATGCATGATAAGGGTTTAAGGGCTAACAAGGGTTTGAATGTTGATGAGGGATTGAATGTTTTTAATGTACAACTGATTCACTCCCCCTCTCAATTGTCCTGTGCATCTAACAGAGAGTTTGTTATGTGATGGTTTGAATTGGGCTAGCAATATTTATTAATGGTTGATATGAATTGAAAGATTGTCTTAGTAGCATTTATACGTATTATTTGAGAGGTATTGTAAGAATATTAAAATTGGGTGTATTTAAAAAATTATATTGCATGAAATAAATAGCATGTGTCATTATGAATTTATAGGTTTTATTTATAATGTTTAATATTGTTGTTATCTTGTAAATTAATATATAATGGTGAGCCTAAGAATTCTTTTTAGTTGTTGTAGGGTAAATATGAAGAATGCTCGAGTAGTTGTACATGGTGGAGATGAAATTTTGTCATCCAGGGTTGAAAAGTGGAAATTTTGTCATCCAGGGTTAAAAGTGGAACACTTTTATTTATAATTTTGTTAAATGTATATGTAAGTTGGACAAATGTCATGTCCATGGTAGATGAAATGTATATTGGTTGTGTACATGTCTTAACAATATTTTTGTAAAAGTGGTTTAATATTGGATATATAAATATCTATTCCCATTCACTTATATTTGAGAAAATGGAAAGTAATTATCCAAATATTGATTGGACCCATAGATGATGTGATATGTACCACTATTTGCATATTTAAAAGTAACTTTTGAAAATATATATATGTATATATGTATTTTGAATGCAACATTTCTTTAATGATTATCAACTAGTGGAATACAAGATATGAACTCTTATCCCAATATAAAAATCCTCACCACCTTCAAACCCTTTCCCCTACTACCTAATTATGAAATTCCTTGAAAAGTTTCAAGAAAATCTACAAGCTTAAAAGACAAAAGATAAAACTCTTAGAACTTCTCAAAGCTCTGTTAGAGCATCCCCATTTATCTTCTTTCTCTTTTCAAAATATATTTTTGATAAATTGGAGCAGATATATAGCCGGGAAGGGATATTTATGTAACGAAAATGGTGTCTAGTACTTTTTCACATAAGACATAAGTAAACGGATGGCAACTTGTGCACATGGTCGAATATTAGTGCAGAAACATAAGCTGGTCAAATCTGTGTCAGAATAACTTTATGAGACCGTCCATTAAATGTTTCTGAAGGGCCGTTGTCGGCGGACCCAAACCCTTTGCATTCACATCACAAAGCGTTCAATACACCCGCTACCTATCTTTATCCTTCTCCTTAAGCTTAATATAATCCCAACACCTGTAATTAGTAATGTTGCTTATTAAGTAGACACCTGTAATACACCCGCTACCTATCTTTATCCTTCTCCTTAAGCTTCATATAATCCAACACCTGTAATTAGTGATGTTGCTTTTTAAGTAGACATAGTATGCTCCGCACTCAATTTTAGTGCGCCTTTGAAAACCAGTCATGTTGGTGGACCCTCTCCAACGCACAAATCTTGACTTTCCTGTCATTTATTTATTTGGCGAGGCCAAAAGTTGTAAAATGTACAGTTGAGCTTTGTCGTTAGCACTTGTGATTTGGAGCATTCTAGAGCACTTCCGTCACCTGGGTGTATATAAATACTCTTCATACTTCTACCATTTCATCCCATCAGTTTATGTTTGAATTGAAAGCAACAATGGCTTTCGCTCTCCATCATTTTCTTTTACCAGTCATCTTGTTGGCATTTGTCTCTGTGTGTTCATCGGAGGGTCCATTGCCTCCTTCCCACCACAATGAAAAGCCTCCACCAGAATTTCGCCCTCCTACGCTTCCCCCGCCGCATCACAAACCACAACCAGGCCACCCTTCTCCCTTTATTCCAAAGCCTCCACCCCTTCATAAGCCCCCATTTGAAAAGAAACCTCCCATGAAAGATGCTCACCCTCCAACACTTCCAAAGCCACAGCCTCACCACCCTTCTCTCTTCATTCCAAAGCCACCTCCCCTTCCCAAAGTCCAACCACCTGTCATTCCCAAGCCACCTCCCCTTCCCAAAGTCCAACCACCTGTCATTCCCAAGCCACCACCAGTGCATGGTAAAGTGCCTCCTCATAGCATCAATGATCTTCCCACTTCTTCCTCCCTAGAAAAGCCCCATCCTCCTCGTACTCCTCCATTTCACAAGCCAGGCTCCCCCATCTTCAATTCTCATGGCCAACCGCATCCTCCCTTCAACAAATCTCCTCCCAAGCCAGTAACAAAGCCCCCACCAATGCATGGACAGTACAAGTCTCCTCCACCTCATTAGATATTGTAAGTTCACTATTCTGTTATTACTTATTTTACATTTCCATATCTTTCATTGATAGTACAGGTTTTCGCTAGGCTGCATGATTTATTAAGTTTTTTGTTTTTGTTGCAGACAGCCAATCCATGGAAAATATATAGATTATAACTGAAGGATAGGCGGTTCAGATTCTACTCAGCCATAATACTACTACTACATGCTGGTTGCACCGATGAGAAAGATGATGGAAAACATGAATTTATTACTCAGAAATGTTGTTATCGGTGAACTGCAGAAGCAGCAGCTTATCTAAATATTATCGTACTGTTATGCTATACATAGTTTTATGTTACAGTAATGAATCGTTCTCTATTAATATAGCTATATTCGTTACTTTATACGGTTTCTGAGTACTCACACAATTTTTTATTACACTTTCCTTTATTGAAATATTAATCATCTGTTCAATTTTATATATATTTTGATTTACGTTTCTTTAAACAATAAAAAAAATGTTTGATGGATATTTTGGTAAGGATTAAATGTTACAGGGGTCTCGATTCGATTTAACAAATTTTCTAATTTATAATTTCGCAAATGACACTGATCAGAATGTTCGCAAATTACAGATACTAAACTTGTCTTCAAATCTGAACTTTGCAGATAAAAATGATTTGGGTAGAATTTATCTTTGGAAATTTGTTAACAATGATTTCTATGATCTATAATAATTAAGCAGCACTTAGAAACTGTTTTGTGGAGTTTGTTAGGCAAGGGATTCTCCGTTCATCAACCTGCTACATAGATTGAATTAATAAATATTGAAGACAAATAAATAGTCAAGTAATATACCCAAAATGTTGATATAAGTAGATAATATAATAGATATGATCTTAGAATGATAATGCAATTCATAGAGAAAGCTCTAGATTGATTCTTTTATGCATTAAATGAATATATATATTAGTAGTTCTTAATTACAGCTTGAAAATGACAAGTGGAACATTTCATGTTTAAAGTAAAAATATAATGACTAACTGTAAGAATGCGAAACATATACAAAATTTGAATTTGAATTTACAAAGCTAAAGTTAATTAGAATATTAGTAAATTGACAATAAAAAATTATCCCTTGGAATAAGTGTAGCTAGGATCATATAAGGCCTAGGTTATGTGTCATTTTTCAATAGTAATCATTTCACTTATACACTTGTCATTGCATAAAGTATACATCTAAGTCAAATTAAGTCCAAAGAGAGGGAAATTTTCAAGGTTTAATACAATTTTGACCACTATACATATAACACATAATAACTACAAATTGAAGAGGTTACATAATATATATTAATGTGTTATAATTACCATAAAAATAAATGACACTGACAACAACATCATTATGAGTGAATGAGATAAATTACACACATACTATAAACAATTAAGAACTACATATTATAGAGGAATCATTCAAATAAAATTTGAAGTTGGAGAATTGGTCCTTCATTCGATTTCAAATAATTCAAATGATAAAAATGTTATGAGGCAATTTTTTACATAATGGATTTGATTAACTTCCCTATATGACACTAGTGCATTGGCTAATCCATTCCTAATAGAAAACTAGTGAAAGACCCAATAAAAATTATGTATTTAAAATAATATTACTATTGGTTGTCATATGTGGTGGGGTCATTACTCCTTGATCACTATTTTCATGCCCCTTTTATTTCATAATCTTCAATGTGGCATTATACCCATATAAGCTATTTAGATATATATGTGCTTTGAGTGTCACATCCTTACATATTTCTTGTTTGTATGTTCATGCTTATCTACCAACATTATCAATTGTTTACTACAAGATTAAATGGGGGCATGTGCATGGATATGGGGACCAAAAGATGACCTTAAGTGGCTACATTTTTTTTAAATTAGTAAAAAATCATTTTGGATGAGAAATTAAGGATAACTACACTAAAAAATTAAAGATGTGACAAGAACAAGAATTATAGTACTCAAAATCTATTTTGTAGATTACTATGTTTTTAAGATGGTGGAGATTAAGGGTTTAAAATAAGGGTAGCACATAAAGTGCTCATATTTTTGTCAGAAAATTATAGCATAGCATTTGGTATGATCCTCCTCAAATGTTAACATGTTTTAAGTATTTAAAAAGCCAACCTCATGGAAAATTAGCTAACATCATGTAGTTTATGCCTAATTTTTCTATTTATTTTTTAATGTATATATTCTTTTACTAATTTACAAAGTGGACATACCATAAAATATAAAATATAATTTGAATGTGTTCCTACTTTTTTTGAAACTAATCAAAAATAATTTTTTAAAAATGTGTAAAGAATAGAGTCTAGAATGTAAAAAAAAATAATTTGTTTCAAATTTGGATGAATGAATAAAAAATGACACCAAAAATAATATAGATAGATTTTTAATGCAAACAAAAGAAACTAGAAAAATAAATTAAATATCAAAAACTTAACATATTCAAAATGTAAGGAATCACATAGTTAGAAAGGTAAGAGAGCTTGATGTTATTGTGGTATATTTCTATTGAACATCAAAATAGGTGCAAACTTGATGGAGAGTGAGAATTAACATGTATGACCAACCCTTTGGGTTGAATGCCCAAGGAAAATCTAACCTTGCATCAAATGTTATTGAACAAGATTCATCTATTTTTAAATGATATATTCTTGATAAATGAACATGGAATAAATGTCTTTCAATCTTTCAACTTCTGGACTAAATGCAATACTAATATTTTTCTTATTTTTTGTGTGAGAAAGATACAAATTCTTTAAATATTTCAAGGCCTAGTTGAGAAGCAATCAAATCTTGTAGTTTCACCTTACTTTCATTACTAGAGTCACAAATAAAAAGTGTTAGAGAATACAAAATTTTGATATTAAACCTATTCATTGATGGTGATTTTCTTTATTCAATTTTCATAAATGTCAAAAAGTGCAAGATATGATTTTTTGATTGTGTATTTAATTGTCATCTAGATTCAATAGGAATGAGGGTAGTGGAAAAGGACTAAATTCAACAATAATGAACTAGGATTGATTATTGACATGAGAGGATATACTATTGTAATGTACACAAGTTATATACATGCATTACTAATATTTCCATATGAATGTATTTCATCCTATTTGAAAATAACCATTCAAATATATTTTTCACACATTGAGAAATACAATGTTGAAGTAGCATGTTGGAAGGTCAATTAGATTTTCATATAAAAAACAAATTATATGCCTATTTTGTCCAAGGAACATGTTAGGTCAATTAGAATTACTAGGAGCTTATTGAAAAATACAAGATCAAAAGAATGCATCACTAGGAGAAAAAATATAAACTCTTGAGATAGTAAAAGGATAAGTTGCCTATGCACCAACAATAAATTAAAATAAATAAATCAAACTAACAAAATAAATGCGTGTAGGTTTAAAAATTCTATAATGTGCCAATATTCCTAAGAATCTAAACCATGAAAGAATGTTGCCTCTCTTTATTCCTTTCACTCCCTTCCAAAAATATTTAGATTGTTCTAGTATTTTGGTGAGGAATTCCAAAACTTTGGAACTTATTATAAAAATATTTTTAGAGTTGAGGAATATGACAAGTTTTTCTAGTTTTGATAATGATATGGTGAATATTTAGTGACAATTTTAGAGATATGTCTATATTGAACTCAAATTTATCTTTTAAAATTTGATTTATTCTTGGCATCTTTTGATATTTGTTTATTTGAATGAAACTCATTCTACTTTATCTAGCCTTATTAATAAAAACTAAGAATCTACAATTTACACAATTCTACTTGTAAAAACATAATTATATAAAAATGTGAACCGAGTAGATGTTTTTTTTTCAAGAATAGAAGTGTGATGAAAACATGCGTGTCTACATTTTCCCATAATTTTCTAAATGAAAAAACTTTGATGTTTACAACTTAGTGTTCCCTAGATGATATAATCTAATCAAATCGTAGATTGCACAATGTTAGTGGCTTTCTATATAACCACTTGGGAGTTCATGAAGAAAATATATATCTAACATATGTTCATTCTTTGCTAATAGTTATTGATGGAATTTGTCACATTCAATAAATTTATATTTATCTTTTCTATATTGTTTTTATCATTTATTATAATTTAGCTTTTTCTATAGAAAATGATCAATTGATGAGAGGGTTCACTAATTTGTTAGGTTTTTCTTTAAACCATGCAAACAAAAGTCTCATCAGACCCTACCACATAAAAATTTCAAAAACTATCTATTGGCCAATACATCAAACCTATGCTTATGTGAGTATGTTGTAATTCAAACAAAAAATTTGTAAGTTCTATGTTTACACTTCTAATACACTTTATATGGTCATTCTTCAAAAGGTGTCCTCATAATTTTTAACACAGTCCTTTAGTTTTAATAAAACATAGTGAAATGATCATAAAGTTGTGAGATGAAACCCTAACCCATACATAATACAATTTTATTTATTTATTTTTAGAATGCAGGAATCAGTCGGGTATCCATCCCCCTATAAACTGCAGTGTGCCTAGGAAGTTTTTTCACGTGACCGGTGATGTTGGCATGACACTCCCTCTAGTACCATAGGGATGGTGGGGATACTAGACCTCGTGAGCTCTTTCCTACAATAGGATGCTTTATCCAATCGAGCTAGGCCCACCACCCCACATATAACAAAAAATCCATGAAGTAAAAAAATAACAATTTTTTTTTTTTATTAGTATTATGTAAATAGGTCTCTTGCTCCCACTTTTACTATTGTTCCAACAATACCTACAAGCCTATAAAATTGAACCATAAACTTATAATTCCAAAATCCTTTGCACACAAAATATATTTTATTCATTGCCTCCTAATCTACAAAAGAAATTCCACAAATAACATTATTGCTAGCTCTCACTTCCATAGCCACAAAACACATCCAACTCACATGACTCCCCCTCCCACACATAAAGCAACTTTAAATCCTTCCTAAACCCTTGAGAAACAATAGATTCATAAACACCAATAGCATTTATGTGGAAAACCCATAATGCAATGTCTTTTATCTCCCATTTGGGTCTTCAAATCCTCATCCCACATCTATAATTATGTGACCTCATATACAATATCTACACACTCTTTGACTATAATTGAATATCTTTTCTTCTTTTTTAACTTCTCTAGCCTTCAATAGACAAGTAAATAAGGATAAAATCTAGCATAACATGCCATTGTCACTCTTTGCAACTATGAACTACATTGGGTTCTAGTCATACAACTTGGTTTCTAGAGAAGGGAATTGTGTTATGGCCATGAAAGAAGAGCTTCAAATTGAAAATAGTATTCCTTCCTTTCAAAAATTTCAAAAACACAATAGTCGCTCACATAAGACCTTTAGAGAATTTAGAAATTTCTCTAGTAGATGTTGTTGTGAATGAGGTCAATGTGACAATAAGTCTGATGCAAGTTATGGTGAATGCACAAAAAAATGACGTACAACAATGGCCATAGATCTATTTTATGGCATGAGACTAGTTTTTATACTTTTGGACTTGCAAGTTCATTTAAAAATTCTATTGATTAATTTCTCAAATAAATGTTCTACAAAAAGACATGAATTGCCATATCATAAATATAAAGTCCACTTAAAAATATTATCAAATAACTATATTAAAATACATTCTACAATAATAACAATACATTAAATATCATAATTGTATACACAAAACTAAAATACAACCAAAATATATTGAAAAAACTAAAACTATAAAATAATTTTAATATAAATAAAATAAAATAACTCTTTTATAATTTAAAAAATATATAATAATTGTAACTGTTTTGATGCTTAATCAAAATATCAATTTTGAAAAAAGCGTTGAAGAGAGGTCTACATATTCAAACAATTGCCTTCAATTTATTTAGGTATACCATTATTTTCAAGTAAAGTGCTTAGAAAATTATAAAATTCCTTCCTTGAAAAGTTTTGAAGAAAACCTACAAGCTTAAAAATATTGAGCAAAACTTCTAAACTTATCAAAAGCTCTCTAAAACATCCCCATTTATGTTATTTCTCTTTTCAAAACATATTTTTGATAATTTGGAGCAGATTTATAGCTAGGAGTGGATTTTTATGTAGCTAAAATTTTGTGTAATACTTTTTCACATAAGATAGATATAAACAGATGGAAAATTGTAGATGGTTGAATATGTGTGCAGAAACATAAGCTGATCAAGTTGGATGACGTCGATGTGTTAGAATAACTTTATAAGACCCCTCATTGCCTGGACGTTGTTCAATATAGTTTCTGAGTACAATTTTTTTAGTACTCTTTCCTGATTAATTATCTGATAGGTAGGAGGCATATTTTAGAGTGTGTCAAATTGTGATATTGCTATCAGTATCCAGCTATATAGTTTTACAAGTCAATCTCGTTGATCCATGTTTCATAAGTATTGGGATGGGTGACCTCTCAGAAAGGCCTAGTGCTTCACCTCTGCAAGCATCACGTAGATGCAATGAGTGCTAAGTGGACCATTCATTATTGTGAGAGATGGGTTCTTGTGAACCACTACTCATGAAACATGAGCCAATGAGTTTGACTCATAAAACTACAGAGTTGAATCCTAATAGCAATATCACAGATTAATTATCTATTCAATTTTATATTTTATATTTAAATATTTTCTCTTCGATGCATTAAATAAATTACAATCAATTCTTAATTACAAATTGAAAGGTGATAAGTGATATATTTCATGCTTCATGTCAATGTATAATAAGTATTTGTAAGGGACAGAAACATGTTCTTTGTTTGAAATTGAATTTGTAAATCTAAACCTACATAGGAAAGGAGTAAATTGATGACCAAGACTAGCCCTTAGGAATGAGTATAGCTAGGATTAGATAAGACTTGGGTTATGTGTCATGTTTCAATAGAAATCATTCTACTGTACACTTTTCATTAGATAAAGTATATAACTAAGTCAAAGTGAGCCTAGAATAAAAGGGAGAAGTACAAAGTATAATGCAATTTTTACAACTAGACATAATAACACATAGAATAATTGCAATTGATTTGGTTACATAACATAGATAAATGTATTACAATTACCATAACAAGAAATGAAAATAAAAATAGCATCATGATGAGTGAATGCATTATATAACTGACACACATTCTATAGACAATTAAAAACTTGACATATAACAAAGGAATCATTTAAATAAATTTCAAATTGGATACTTGATCCTCATCTGAATTCAAATAAATCAAATGATAAAAAATAATTAAGAGGAAAATTTCAGCCTAATAGGTTTGATACATTCATGATTACTTCCTAGTATGGTATTGGTGTATTTGGTTAGTCCACTCTTGATGGAAAAGTAGTGAAAGAACCTATTAATATTATGCATTTGAAATGATATTATGTTGGTTGCCATATGTGGTGAGATCATTGATCATTGTTGTTCATACCCCTTTGATTTCATTGGCTTCATTCTGACATTCTATCAATATAAGTATATTTAGCTATACATATACTTTGACAATCACAACCTTACATAATTTCTCTTTGTATTTTCATACTTATCTACCTACATTATCACACTTTGACTACAAGCTTACATGGATACATCATCAAAGTTACAATGGGCACATCATACATCCCCTTTACAATTAAGGTTTCATTTCCATTTCCTCACACATGGGGGGCATGAAACCTTCACTTGACACATTTTTCATGTCTTATTGCATTGTATTGCCCATGAGAGTCTCGTATTCAATACACACTTTCATCCTTACATATTATATTGTTACAATCGTATGAATCGCTTCATTGCACTTGTGGACAATGAGGATTTTCCCTTTATCACACTAGGGGTATTATATCTTCTCTTTTATTATACTAGGGCATTGAACCTTCCCATTTAGGTGCTTTGAAATTCCGTATTTGTCATTTGGAGAGCAATCTAGCCTTCCCATTCAAAATTTTCATGCTTCATCCTTATATATTGTGTCTTCATGGAAAATTTATGTTTATGAGAATTAAGGTTGTCCTTTATCTAAATTTATGTCTTTATCATGTCTTTATTCCATTATACTTACATGGGTATTCTTGGTTACTTAGGGCTACACCACTATTTCTTGCCCATGCGGGGGCAACATTGCTAGTTAGAAATCCAGTCTCCATCAAATATGCTTAAACAATGCATTTTCTATTTTCATTGTTATATATTTTTAATTAATCACATGATTCCATGTTGACATGATTCTTATAAAAAATCCTTGTATCTTACAAAGATAATCAATTGGTAGGGGGAATATCCCATCCATAACATTTTCATGGTCAAATATGAAAATACTTGCATACTCTTATAGGGAATTACATGATGGAGAATACATGTATAGGATGTGACCCACATGATAATTTACTTTATATAGTATATGGGTGAGACTGGCTTTAATTAAAATCCAAAATTAAGAGAAAAAAATACACTCATGATTGTACATGCAATAGAACATATTTACAGTTGTATCAAATTTTTGAGATGTGTAGGGTTTATAAAATGTGTAAATAAATAAAAGTGTAAATGATATAAAAAAGATAATAAATATTGATATGGTTTGACACTAGGGTTTCATGAATTTAGACATAGTGATTGTTGATAATAAAATATAGGCCCAAGGTCTAGATTGTTTATGTCAAAGAAGCTAACCCCAAAGTGATATCATACATATTCGAGTACACGATAAGGTGGGTATGTTCATATATTTATAATATATACTCTTATATATTGTACAATCTTTAATACAAACATAAATATGTATTTCACATATGGATGGGTAGTATTGCTCAATACATGTATCTTTCTTCACATTACATCATTATATCTTGTTTTTCATGGTACCACATGTTGTTATAAATATTTCACATATTGTTGGAATGCTTCCTACATTTATCATTGTCTATTTTTATCTTTTCAAAGTTACAACATGATACCATATTCTATTGCAATAGTCTTTTGGTAATTATTGGTTTATCTTAGTTACAATTTCTTACCTAACAACATCCTCCTAGGACCTAATTCTTTGTTTATTCCTCAAGACAATTTTTTGTTACAATTGGAGGTGCCATATAAAAAAAAATTGATTTTTTGTCTAAGAAAATAAGTATTTATAATAAATATTTACATATTCCTATGTATTATACCAATGCAAACCATATATTGAATTATTCAACTAATTTCTAAAAGGTCCATATTCTTTCTATCTATAGTCATTAGAGTGTCTATTTTTGCAAGTGTTAGAATGAACTACTATATTTCTTGAAGAATCTAGGATATATTGGATAAATGGATGTTTACCTCCAACCCCAACCTAGTCCAATTTATTTATTTCATTTTTTATTCACTCAATTTTCTATGCTTTGATTGGATACTTTATAGTTGTTGAAATTGAAATCCATTTAGATGAGGGATGGTATTATACTTTCTTGAGATTTATAGAATTTGATCCTCTAAAATGTTTATTTGAGTTTTCTAGGTCATTGTGATTTGTGGCTAGTTATTGTAGTATTGATATAATACAAATATGTTATTACAAACATAATATAGTTTCTTGAATTTGAAAGTATAAATATTTTTTTCTATTTCTCTATATGTTTTGGGAATGATTTGATGGATTTTGAAGTGATGGGCCGATCTGATTGATTGACGGCGATTGCGCCGACGTGGCAGCGCGCCTGGCAGCTGGGTGGCAGCGTTTGATTTGAACTTGATCTGGCGTGCTTGATGCCTGATTTTTGACGGGTGATCCTGCGCGTCTGAGATCTGTTCCGCCGTGGTTCCGCCGCCGCACGCAGCGGATCGATTTGATTTGATGCGCAGCGTGATCCTGCGCAGCGGATCTTATCCGCCTGTTTTGAGTTTAATGCAGCCCGGAACTGCCTGATCCAGATCCGCAGCAGCGATCCGATAATCCGCAAGATTGTCCGCCCTGATGGTGGCAGCAGCAGCAGCAGCATCGGATCTTGCCAAAGATTGATCTGAGATTCAGGATTTGATCCGCAGCTGGCCACGCAGCGACGCACGCAGTGCCAGCACAGCGTTTGCGCTGCGCAGTGCTGTCGGATCTGCCTGATTTGGAATGATTTCGGCAGGAAAAAGCAAAAAGATCGCGTTGATTTTATCGACGCAAAAGAAGCGATTCGCTCGACGGAATAAAAGCGATCTTTATTTATCCAGATCTGAAATTTGATTGATCCTGATGAGCTGATCCCGAAATATTTGAGATCCTTGGAAAAATCTACCTTCTAATAGACCCATCATTGGGGGTTAACCAAATAGAACCATTCACGTTCCATGCAAACTATGAGCCTATTGAAGAGGCTATCTAACTCAAGAAATGCCAACACAATAAGGGTAATCTAAGAAATTCAATCTAGAGAGGAACATGAAAGGAGTTATTGCTAGTGATGAAAAAGTCATGACTCTAGGGTTTGAAGACAAGCAAGGAAGAACAAATAAGTCAAGGGACTTGCTTGAGGAGAGCCTTAGTGGTTGGGCTCAACAAAATGAAAAAGGAAAAACCTTTTAGTGAAGTTTTCCATGACATCAAGTTGGATCCCATGTGGGGTCTAGGCCTTATTGATCCATTCTTTAAGCAAGCTTTTAGGGGGAACTCTACCCATAAAATACCAAACTAGTGTGAAATTCTCTAGACATTTGTATGTAGTATCAAAGTCAAGAATGTGAAGAAAAACATCTGATGGTGTTCTATGGGACATACCTTGTGGAACACCTTGGGAACAAACTTCAAAGGGAATTTAAGTGGGGGAGCCATTAGATGTTGCTATCAAGATTTTAGCTCCAATAGTAATAGCTACAAAAGAATGAAAGGTTGAGGCCATTTGAAGTAGGTTTAAAATGCTCACAATCTTAGCGACATAAACCACATCATAATAAATGTGGGAAGACACTAAAAAAATCTTACAAAAGGCTACATATGACATAAACACCTAGTTCTTAACATTTACCTAATTTTACAAGTGGATCCAAATAAATACTTAATGTAGCTAAACACATCTTTTATGATGTAACATAAATAAATATGTAATTTTCTTGTGCAATGTGTACAATGTCGTCTTTCATGATAGTTTGGAGGTTCGATTCTTCTCCTCAACGATCATAAATTTATTTATTAAAAAATATAGATCTCAATAATGCTCTTATAAATATGCCAAATTTTATCAATTTACCTTTGGACTAACTATCTAGAAGGGAATAAAATTTGCTAAGCAATATAGCTTTATGAAGATTTGGAACTATCCAGCTTCAGTCTAATTCTTTTAAACAATTCCAATTACTATTTCATTTTTGGTCTCTCCCTCTTATAGTAATGATATGTAGGACTGTGATATTGCTATTAGGATTCAATCATGTAGTTTGACTCGTAAAACTAAACGGTTGAATCCTGATAGCAATATCACAAATTTACACGCTGTAGAAAATACCTTCTACTTATCAATCTGTAAGACTGTTTTTATTAATATATATATTTAATTTTATAGAAAAAAGAAAGGAAAAAAGGATCCACCTACGATGGTCATTCCTATCATGGTGGCTTGAAAACAGAGTAAATATCTATTTAAAGTTGTCGGCTCTGACAGAAGAAATAATATATTGGAAACGCGTTGATAAATTGTCTTGTGCGGCGCCGTTGTCTGTGGAAAGAGCCGCTGTGTGTTCCCATTGCCAAACGTTGGCGACCTCCGATTTTTCGTATTTCTTGAACATCATCTTTTATAAAAGCTTTGGTTGAATGATAAAACCATATTCCTTCCCTTTATGCTAAAACCATGTTATCCTCGGCCCAAAGTCTAAGACTACTAACTTTCACGCTTTCCGAGACCACATTAATATTATCTCCAATATGAAAATTTGAAATGTACTGTTTTACCAGTACAATCAAGGAAAAAAGTTGAAGCTTGTGGACGCAAATCTTGACCTTTCAGTCACTCACGACGCGCAGAACGCCCAGAGATGTCCTTTTATTGCGGCCAAAAATTCTATAATACAAATGTCAACATCGTCATTTGGCACCTGTGAATGGGGACCTTATATAGCACTTGGTTGCGTACAAAATACTCTTCATCTTTTTCACAAACAATCTCTTCATTTTTCCTTTTTAAAAGATAGGATTGTGTCATGTAGCGATTGATTAAAATATCTTATAATCTTCGGTTTTTTTTTTTCAAATGTTTTTCAAATGTGGACTGGTCTCTTATCTATCTATAACTAAGATTTGGAGGTGTGACTCATCACACAACTTGCCACATCAGCACATCTATTACTACAATTTGACTTTTTAAAAATTCGACCAAAATTTAATCTTGAGACCCCCAATAGTTGAACAAAAAATATCATTTGTTGCTTGTAGGATACCATACTTTTATTTAAAATAGAACTAATATACAACCTAAATGGACCAAATACCTATTGATAACCATAAATCTTTCATATCTCTAGCTTTTATATTCAACACATATGAACCAATAGTTAAACAATAAAAAAACTATTTGTTGTTATAAAAACAACATATAGTTAATTAAAATACAACTTATATCAAACAAAAATGGACCAATAGTTTAACATTAAAACTCTTTGAAAATCCTTTACATTTAGTGTGAAAATACATGGTATTTATTGTGGTCACCTTTTATATTTGTGATAGAACAAACTATTAATATGGAATACTCAAATGCTTGTACATTACTACCTAAATAGTTGTACACATAAGAACAACATTTTTTCACTATGATAACAATACTTGCTTAAATGAGTGGACCTTATTTTGTTAAATGAACATTTTATTTTATAAATGACATACTTATAGTGGATAGTTATGATATTTTATTTGATACAACAAAATACTTATTTCACTTCTTCATGAATGTATTTATGTTTTTTTATATAACATTGAGAGGTTCTCATGTGTTGTAGTATGGGTCCATTTTGATCAACATTTGGTTTTTTTTTAATTTACATGTGGACTGGGTATGTGCAGGATCATGATGGGCCGAAAAGTGTTGATATGATGGGTATGTGTAGGGTATGTGGCTGGTGATTTTTTTTACCCAAAATTGATGAAATGAAAAGAGTTTTAAAGGAGATTCTTAGCTTCCACCAATATAAATTATGCTTTACTTTGAATTTAATAAATAATTATTATTCATTTTCTATTTGAATTATGACTAAATCTTGATTGATAGGCTAATTGAAAAACATCTATAGCTTTCAAACGGTATCACATTTTTTGAATCCAAACATGTGTCACATTCTATGATTTGCTTACTATAGGATTAAAAAAAAATAAAAAAATCATAAAGTTTTGACCAAGTTATGTGGTTAGACATAATGAAGTTTTTATATTTTTGAAAGTTGTAATAAAAATTCATAATTAATTATTTACTTAGAAAAAATTACAAAAAATATCATCACATCCCAACATGAGTCCTCTACTTATATCTAAAATATTATAAAAAATATTATCATTTTATTGTGGTTAGGTGGTCAGACAGACACCTACTTCTTATTTTTTCCTTGAAATTTAAGTACTATTGCATTGAAATTTCAAATTTTCACCAAATAGATTTTTAAAAATAAAACCTAGTAGTTTAGAAACTACATTCAATTTTCTACAGATTCTATTCTTACATATTTTTGAAATAATATAGATAACTTATTCAAATTTTTACTTGAAGTTGCCTAACTCTAATTTTTCTAAATTTTTTGCCACTTAAGGGCCTATTTTTTCCATGATGATCCTGCACATACCCGACTATTTATTTACAATATATAGTATAAACATGTGATAAGACTAAGTTTTATAGTCACAATTGAAAACTTTCCTTCACTATGATTTGGAACAAGAAATTTAAATGACACAACTAGAGCATTATGTTAAAAAAGGTAAAGAAAATTAATTTGTAAGTTGAAGAAATATTCATATGGTTTTATACAATCACCTAGGAATTGTACCAAAATTTTCATTCCTTTGTGTTGAGATTGATATTTTTTAGATCAAATCATATCATTGCATCTATTATAAGAAGGAATATTGTTTCCCTATTATCACATTATATATTCATGATATATTGTTTCTTAATAATGTCTAAGAAATAATAATAAGTTGAAGTCTCAACTTTTAACACAAATTGAAATGGAAAATTTAGTGGCTACCAAGTTCATCTTAGGTATAGAGATCAAAATAAATAAAGTAAACATAAATATTTTTGTAGGACAAAGCAAGTATTTCAACTCAATATTTGGGAGATTTAGCATGATAACTTGTAGACCATTTTGTATCATGCAAGATTTGGCTATTGAAGTAGCCATCAAGGATCTAGAAACATCAATGAAAGTACAAGAGATTCCAAACATGAAAGAATAATTATATTCTATTAAAAGATGCTCAAAGGATGTAAATGCACAATATGTCTATATGAATAAAATATATTATCAAAGAACAAAAAAACTTGGTTATTTAGGCCAAGATCAAATATAGAGCAACACAAGATTATTATATGTGTCTTAATCTTATGAATTGATACATAAAGTAACAATGCCTTAAGAATTTCTTGTGGAACCTTAATTGTAAACTAGTATGAATAGGACCTAAGAGATAAAATAGTAAGGTAATACAACATGTCCACACAAACACAAAGGGACTTAATACTTCTTCAATCAACATTTATGGCCTCTCACATTATAAATATACTTGAAATATATAAATGACACATAAAAAATCTCTAAGAAGTTAGAATTATTAATTAACTTGTGTTGTGTGGTACAATACCATTGAATGGAGATAATGGAGCCAAAATAAATTGGTCAAGTTGGTGAGTATATTATGATGAGCTTACAACATTTGGAAGGAATATGCTACTTTTATCCTATGGACCTATCTTGGAATTTGTGTGTTGGTTCTCTAACCATAGATTTGGGTGCCATATTTTAAGTGGCTTTTCATAATGCTTTTATAATTACTATTTGATGGTTTTTTGTATTATTTCTCTAAGTCTTGATTTCTTTATATGGAATTTTTGAAGGTTCAAATATGTTATCAAAATTACTTCAAATATTTGATTAGTGGTACTCATGTAAAGGCTTAGACTCTCTAAGTGCACTATAACCTCAAGGTTGAGAAAATAGATCTCAAAGAAATATCTCCTTAACTATGATTTGAAACAAGACATTTACATGACAAAATGAGAGAATTATGTTAAGAAGTTAAATATAATCTAGTTTGTAAGTTGAAGAAATATTTGTATGGTCTTAAATAATCACTTAAGATATGCTACCATCATTGTGATTCCCTTTCATTTATATTGAGATTTGTGAGATATAAATAAGATCATTGTATCTATTATAATATGGACACTGATAGTTTCCTTGTTATCACATTATATGTTTATGATATGTTGTTTCTTAATAATGATAAATACCTAATATATGAATTGAAGTATCATCTTTCAACATAGTTTAAAATGGAAAACATAGGGGCTACCAAGTTCAGCTTGAGTATGTAGACTATAATAGATAGAGAAAAAATAAACTTTGGTTGGAATATAGAAATTATGCAAACTTAGTATTTGATAAATACAGCTCATAGACCATTCTATGTTCTTACTTGAAAGGAGAACAAGTTATTAGTATAGTAGTGTTTGAATTATCCTAGTGATATGGAGGATATGGATAGAGTACTTATTCTAATACCATTGGGAGAATAATGTGTGTTTTAGTATTTAAAAGAAAATACATTCCCTAATTAGTGGGAATCCTTACTAATTTTGTGGCTAGTCCTAGATGAGTACATTGTGATGTAGTGAAGAAGGTTTTCATATATTTTGAAGGTACCTCCAAGTAATCTATTTTTTATCATGTTAATTCTACAAGAGATTAAAATTATTACTATTCATTACCCTGTAGACTCAAATTGGGTTAGGGATGTTGATAGTAGTGTACCATAGAAAAATGGATCTTGAAAAATTTCATGATCATTTAGGTATTTTTCCTGTGATGCTTGGTTCATTTTTCTTAGATTTAATGTTGCAATGTAACTTAAAAATTCACATTAGGTCTTAAATATTCAAATTTTGATGTCTTGTGAAGGAGTTGTGAAGTGTGGTAGCGCATTTCTACACTTTTCTAGACTCTTCTTATTATAATTCATCTAAATATTCCCTTTTTATTGGTTATCATGTCCTCTTTCAAACTGTTGTAAAGTTTTGTAACAAGATTTCATGCTTTTCTAGGCTTGTCATCACCAATTACACCTTTCTTATGCTTTATTTGGCCCCTTTATGCACTTATAGGCCTTAATTAAGTGTTCTTTTGAATTCAAACTTGACAAACCTCATTAAAAGAAACTTAATTCTCGACACCCACTTGCAAGCCTAGAGTGGGACCCATTCACCATGGGTGGTGAATGAGTCCCTCTTGGCACAAAAATTCAAAATAAATTCAAAATTCTTTCAATTTTTTATTTGTTAAGACCATATGTCGGTTTGTGATGTTGTATTCTTAAGTTATTAGGGCACAATTGTGTATAAATAAGTGTTTTTCCATCCATTTTGACCCCCATTCATCTCATTCAATCATTCAACATCAATTAACATTCTTGCATTCAAAGCATTATTGCATCATTTGATCAAGCAATTAGCAAGCATTTTGGAGCAGCCATTGACATATCTTCAAACTTCAACAAAAAGGTTTTGGTGAGTTTAGGACACTTACATGTTATTTATTCATCATTCATTTCTTTTTTTCATTTCATTTCTTTATCAAGGGTTTGATTACCAAAGTGAGATTTGACCAAGGAAAATCCCTATACTATAATGCTTAACCATTTTTCCCATCTTTGCATGTGTGTTTGTAGGTCTTATAGGAAGATTTTTCAAAGAAATAGGTGTTGAAAAGTGGTCAAAAAGTCATCAAAGTGATTCAAGTCAATTAAACCCTAATTCAAGCTTGGACACAACTTTCAACCTATTTTGTGCATATTTAACTCCGTCAACTCGACAAGAAGACAACTGTGAATCTAGACCTACAAAGTTGACTCCTGAATTTGTAGAATTTTGGAGGAGGACTAATTCACCATCAATGGTGAATGAGTCCCACCTATAGGATAAAAAAGTTGATTTCATCATAATTTGGTTCTCGGTAGCCAAAAACCAGTTTTGGGTCATTTAACCAGAAGCAGGACTTATTCGCCATCAGTGGTAAATGAATCCCACTGCTCATCAACAATGAATTTTTCTAGATTCCAAAATCTTCCAGCATCAACATTTCATCTCTAGGTGCACTTTGTTTAGTATCATTTAGTTCTATTTGCATTTGTTTATGTTTCTAGTTCATTTATGCATATAACACTATGTTTTCAAACATTACATACTTTATTAGTTTTGCATTCATAATCAATCAATTTCATCACTTTGCTACATCTAGATCATTGCATTTAGTCATAATTACATAATTCATTCCTTAGTTTGAGTGAACCACCATAATTTTTGGGGTCTACCTCTCTCCTTTTAGGTGAAAAACCCTAAGAGTGCAAGAGAAGTTCATAGAGCAACAAAAAATGTTGGTTCATTTTGGTGAACCTGCATATTGAACACATTATCTTTCTGATTAGAATATGCATTTACATCCTAGGACTCATTGCTTTAGTCTTTGCATTAGCTTTTTGCATTGTTTTTGCATCCTAGGATTTATGAAGGGTGCAGGATCATGATGGGCCAAAAAGTGGCAATATGATGGGTATGTGGCTGATGACTTTTTTTTACCAAAAAATGATGAAATGAAAAGGGTTTTTAAAGGATATTATTAGCTTTCAACTAATATAAATTATGCTTTACTTTGAATTTAATAAGTAATTATTATTCATTTTCTTTTCAAATTAAGACTAAAGTCCCGATTGATAGACTGATTGAAAAACATCTATAGCTTTCAAATGGTATCTCATTTTTTGAATCCAAAACATGCGTCACATTCTATGCTTCACATACTATAGGATAAAAAAAGGAAAATTGAATTTCATAAAGTTTTGACCAAGTTAAGGTGGTCAAACATACAAGTTTTTTATATTTTTAAAAAGTTGTAGTAAAAAAATAATAATTAATTATTTACTCAGAAAAAAAATTACCAAAAAAATATGCATCACATCGACATGAGTCCTCTACTTATACCTAAAATATTATAAAAAAATATTATCATTTTATTGTGGTTAGGGGTGGCTCCATTGCATACCTACTTCTTATTTTTCCCCGGAATTTAAGTACTAATGATTGAAATTTCAAATTTTCACCAAATAGATTTCTTTTTTTTTTAAACAAACCTAGTAGTTTAGAAACTACATTCAATTTTCTTCAGATTCTATTCTTACATATTTTTGAAATAATATAGATAACTTATTCAAATTTTTACGTCAAGTTGCCTAACTCTGATTTTTCTGATTTTTTTGCCACTTAAGGGCCTATTTTTTCCATGATGATCCTGCACATACCCTAAATTTTGATTAGTGAATATCTCATATAGATTTCATTTTTGTGCTTCAAAAATTTATAAAAAGTAAAATTCTACATTTGCATCCCTATTTTGCATCTGAAACACATAAAAATAACTTTAAATTTTCAAAAACACAAAATCCACCCCTGGACTCATTCTCCACCATGAGAGAACCAGTCCAGCTGCACATTATGCACTACATTTTCAAGCATTTTATGTGCATTTTCTGCATTACAGCTTCATGTTATTAATTTTTGTCATACTTTCCATATTTTCTATTTTCTTTTCTTTCTTGCATATTATTTTACTTTCATTCATTGTCATCATGGATTTTAGCTTTAATAAGTTTTGGAATTCATTAAAATTAGTGGACATGTCCAATTGTTCCTTTGGCTATGATCCTAATGACCTTGAGCTTCATCATTCTCCTTCAACTCCACATGAATTTCCTCCTCGTGTTGTTGAAATCATTGGAGAAGATGATGATAGAATGAAAAAGTTCTTAAATTCATGCCTTGACAACCTTGAAGCCAATTTCACCTTTTACCCATCCATGAAGTCACAAGGTCTTCCTACTGTTTCACCTCCTAATATGTTTGGATACCTCCATCCTAAAATAAATAAAGGACCTAAGTTCCCCTCAACAGGTGGACGTAGTTCCTCTAAACAACCACATCATCAACCATTTTATGATAACAAAGTTACCAATACACCAATCAATCTTGAAGAAACATATGGCAAGGGTTTTACTATCTTAAGCAAACAAGGATGTGATACAACAATTGGACATGACATTCACCAAATTTTAGAATAAAAACCAATAGAAGAAAATACAACAGGATTGGGATATCAAGATCCTCCTCATAATGACAAGCCTCCATTTGAAAATTTGAGACTTCCAGATGCTGACACTTTGATCTTTGATTCCCCTCCTGACTTGGATATTCTCCTTCCATGTGAACAACCTTTACATGATTCCAATGACCAGGATGCTAGGATCGCCATGGGTCCTCTTCCTCCTTCAATCCATGAAAAAGGTGAATCTAGTAAACATAAATGACCGTACAAATTGAAAAAACTAAGGTTTCCTCTGCACCCACCTTCTGAATGTGAAAGGAAACCACAAATGCTTCTAAACAGAGGTCTTATACTCTTACCACCTTAAAAAATGTTGGTCATCTATCCTAAAGATTCTACCATACCATATTGCAAATACCATTATGTTCTTGGACATTGTAATGATGAATGTCAGACATTGAAAGACATACTGAACAAGTATCACTTCACTGATACGGACTGTTATCCGATCATCCCATAATTCCTTAAACCAAATCCCCTCATCATGTCATAGTTGTAGAATTTTCCATTCTCACTATTGCATGATCCTTCCCATCACCTATCTTAGCTCATTCTTTCCTTACACTCAGTGGGGGCAAGAAGATGATTAGCCCTATCCTAGTAATGCACTTGTCCTTGTCTCTTAACTATGTTATTTACCTTCCACTTATATACTTGAGATCGAGAAGCCAATAACTCAGTTAATGGTCTACTTACATTTTCCTTTTCTTTTCCTTTTTCTTTTCTTTGGTGTGATTGCATGTGCGTATTGTGCTCCCCCATAATGTGTGTTTGATGTTCTCATCTCTTTGTACACTTCCTCTATTTGTACCTCCATTCTTCTTTATGTTGTGCTTTATCTTTTTTTCTCACTTTTATTTTGTTTATTCCTTTTGGGGATGATGCAAAGCATTGAGACACCCTATGTCTCTTCCATGTTGACCCAAAAGGTCCTTTCCTTTTTTTTCTTTTTGTTTTCCCTTTGGGGATGATACAAAGTGTTGAGACTACAATGTCTCTTCCATGTTGACCCAATAAGTCCCTTTTCATTTTGCTTTGTCTTTTCTTGTGTTTTTCCTTTTGGAGATGACACAAGGCATCATGACCAAAATGTCTCCTTCATGTTGAACTAAAATATTTTCCTTTTCCTTTGCCTTTTCGTTTTCTTTTTGCTTGTGTTTCTCCTTTTGGGAATGACGCAAAGAGTTGAGACCAAAATGTCTCTTCCATGTTGACCCAAATTTTATTTTATTTTTATTTTGTTTTCGCTCTCTTTGTGTCATTCTTCCAGTTCTATGTATTTGAGGAATGATGACAGTTCCGAGCTCTTTAATTAAAACATTGGGGTTTGTCAAGATCATGATGGGCCAAAAAGTGGCAATATGATTGGTATGTGGCTAACAACTATTTTTTTACCCAAAATTGATGAAACAAAAAGGGTTTTTAAAGGAGATTCTTAGCTTTCCATCGATATAAATTATTCTTTAATTTGAATTTAATAAGTAATTATTATTCATTTTCTATTCAAATTACGACCAAAGTCTTGATTGATAGGCTGAGTGAAATACATTTATAGCTCTCAAATGGTATCACATTTTTTCAATCCAAAACATGTGTCACATTCTATGCTTCGCATACTATAGGATTAAAAAAATAAAATTTGAATTTCATAAAGTTTTGACCAAGTTAAGGTGGTCAGACATATGAGTTTTTATATTTTTTAAAAAGTTTTAATAAAAAAATCATAATTAATTATTTACTTGGAAAAAAATTGCTAAAAAAAAAAAATATGCACTGCAAATTAGGTATGGAGTCCTCTACTTCTATATCTAAAATATTATAAAAAAATGTTATCATTTTTACTTATAGTTAGGTGGTCATGCATACCTACTTCTTATTTTTTCCAAATTTAAGCACCACTCCATTGAAATTTCAAATTTTCTACCAAATAGATTTTTTTTTAAACAAAACCTAGTAGTTTAGAAACTACATTCAATTTCCATAAGCAAATTCTATTCCCTATATATTTTGAAATAATATAGATAACTTATTCAAATTTTAATAGCCAAGTTTCCCTAACTATGATTTTTTCCTCAATTTTTTGCTACTTCTAAGGGCCCATTTTTTCCATGATGATCCTACACATACCCATTGCAATAACAAGCATACTGAACCCAAATTCATAGGTCCCTTATGTGTTTTGAGTGTTCCTTTTTAGGGAAAATCCCTCTTTCTTTTATTCATTTTTCCTTCACATGATGCAACCTTACTCGGAAACGTATGACTCAGCGTAGGGGCTTTCCAAGTTGGCTCTCATGTTTTGTTTTCTTTTTGCATTTTTCATTTGCTACTTTAAAGTAATTTATCATAGAACAATGTGTAGAAATTACTTTAAAGTGGGGGCATGCATTGGCATTATTCATTTGCATTATTGGTTCTTAGAGTAGACTTGTCACTTCATACGATGTGTTTGTTACTTTGTGGATGACATTGGGTGTGATGTCCTTCATAAGTGTGATCTATCTTAGCATATTACATTTCTCTTAGTGGCTTGATGCAACACACTTCATTTCCTAAGTTGTGAATATTCTATTCTTTGATTGGTCCTCTCTTGGAGACATTAGACACAATGTTCCCTAAGTATAGACCTTGCATGAAGTTAACAAGAATCATTTGAACATTTATTTTACATTTTATTTTTTTTCATTTACATGGCCACCTTGCATAACATAGCTTGCATGCCTATTCTGCCATCACATTTCTTCATTAGTTCTAAGCATACAAATCTTTGCTTGTCTCATGAAGCATGAATTGACACTTTTTCTTTGTGGCACCTTATTAATGTTATTAAGAGGTATAACTTTGATATGGTTGTGCGAGAAGCCCATTCCGCAACATCACTTTCCCCATAGCCACATGTGTGTTTGTGAGTGCATACCATCCAAGTGTATGTTTCTCACCTTTTTGTATTTCTCACCAAGTGAATACTCATAAGTTTTGTCGCCCTTGAGTGAGTATGCATTTTATTTTTCAGACAAACAACCTAGATCTGATTCACAACTAACTAAACAAACGATTGAAGCTTGATCTAGCCTTTTCCTTTTCCTCTTCCTTTCCTTCTCTCTTTCACTTGTGTGTTCCTTTGTTGTTATGTTTAGTTTTCCATGGGATCATCATCTTGGGGGCTTGATCATCCATCTTGATCGCTGTTATCTCATATTGCTAGCATAACTGCATTTGGATCCCTCTCGATGTGCATGGCTACTTTAGTATGACTTTGAAGCAAGTTAATCCTCTCACTAAAGTGGGGGCTAAATGTATCATATAAAAGTGGATCTTGAACATTTTCATGCTCAATTAGGTATTTTTCCTATGATTCTTGGTTCATTTTTCTTAGATGCAATGTTGCAATGTAACTTAAGCATTCACATTAGGTCATGAATATTCAAATTATGATGTCTTGTGAAGGTGTTGTGAAGTGTTATAAAACATTTCTACACTTTTATAGACACTTCTTATTTTAATTCATCTAAATATTCCCTTTTTATTCCTTATCAAGTCCTATTTCAAGCTGTTGTAAATTCTTGTAACAAGATTTCATGCTTTTCTAGGCTTGTCTTGACCAATTATACTTTTCTTATGAATTATTTTGCCCCTTTATGCACTTATAGGCCTTACTTAAGTGGGTCTTTGAGTTGAAACCTAACAAACCTCGTTAAAAGAAACTTAATTCCTGACACCCACTTGCAAACCTAGAGTGGGACCCATTCGCCATGGGTGGAAAATGAGTCCCTCTTGGCACAAAATTCAAAATTCTTTTGGGCTTTTATTCATTAAGACCTTATGTTGGTGTGTGATGTATTCTTGGGTAATTAGAGAATAAGTGTGTATAAATAAGTTTTTTTCGATCCATTTTAACCACCATTCACCTCATTCACTCATTCAACATCAATTAGCATTCTTGCATTCAAAGCATCATTGAATCATTTGATCAAGCAATTAACAAGCATCTTTGAGCAGCCATTG
Source organism: Sequoia sempervirens (assembly GCA_007258455.2). Lineage (NCBI taxonomy): Eukaryota > Viridiplantae > Streptophyta > Pinopsida > Cupressales > Cupressaceae > Sequoia > Sequoia sempervirens. The sequence continues at coordinate 80,345 of VDFB02121926.1, forward strand.
ACATATCATCAGACTTCTACAACAAGGTTTTGGTGAGTTTAGGACACTTGCATGTTATTTATTCATCATTCCTTTCTTGTTTTCATTTCATATCTTTATCAAGGGTTTGATTACCAAAGTGGGATTTGACCAAGGAAAATCTCTATACTCTAACCCTTAACCATTTTTTCCCATATTTGCATGTGTGTTTGAAGGTATTGTAGGTATATTTTCAAAGAAATAGGTGTTGAAAAGTGGTCAAAAAGTCATCAAAGTGATTCAAGTCAATTAAACCATAACTCAAGCTTGGAGACAACATTCACCCCATTTTCTGAAGATTTGACTCCATCAACATGACAAGAAGACAAGTACAGATATGTACCTACAGAGTTCACTCTTAAATTTGTAGAATTTTGGAGGAGGAATGATTAGCCATCAGTGGAAAATGAGTCCCACCTATAGGCTGGAAAAGTTGATTTCATCAAAATTCAGTTCCTGACAGTCAAAAACCAGTTGTATGTCATTTTACCGAAAGCGGGACTGATTCACCATCAATGGCGAATGAGTTTAATTGCTCATGAACAGTGAATTTTGAAAAATTCCAGAATCTTCCAGCATCAACATTTCATCTCCAAGTGCATTCTATTCAGTCTCATTCAGTTCTATTTGCATTTGTTTATGTTTCTAGTTCATTTCTTCATATCACACTATGTTTTCAAACATTGCATATTTCATTAGTTTTTCATTCATAATCAATCAATTTCATCACTTTTTTGCATCTAGATCATTGCATTTAGTCATAATTACATTATACATTCCTCAGTTTGAGTGAACCACCATAATTTTTGGGATCAATATCTCTCCTTTCATGTGAAAAATTCTAAGAGTGCAAGAGAAACTCATAGAACAACAAAAATTGTTGGTTCATTTTGGTGAACCTATGTCTCTTCCATGTTGACCCAAAAGGTCCTTTTATTTTTTAAACCTTTTTTTTTTCTCTTTGGGGATGACGCAAAGCATTGAGACTACAATGTCTCTTCCATGTTGACCCAATTGGTCCCTATTCCTTTTCCTTTTTCTTTTCTTGTGTTTTTCCTTTTGGGGATGACACAAGGCATCGAGACCAAAATGTCTCCTTCATGTTGACCCAAAAGCTTTTCCTTTTTTTTTTCGCTTGTGTTTCTCCTTTTCAGGACAATGCACAGCATTAAGACCAAAATGTCTCTTCCATGTTGACCCAAAATAGACTTTCTTTTTGTTTTCTTTTCACTCTCTTTGTGTCATTCTTCCAGTTCTATGTATTTGGGGAATGATGATAGTTTCGAGCTGTTTAATCAAAAAATTACAACAACGAGCATATTCACCCCAAATCCAAAGATCCCTTATGTGTTTGGAGTGTTCCATTTTTGGGGCAACCCCTCATTATTTTGTTCCTTTTTCCTTCACATGACACAACCTTACTCAGAATCATATGACTTGGCATAGGGGCTTTCCAAGTTGGCTCTCATGTCTTATTTTATTTTTGCATTTTTAATTTGCTACTTTAAAGTAATTGCTCAGAAAATGGTGTAAAGCAATTCCTTTGAATTGGGGGCATACATTGGCATTATTTATTTGCATTCTTGGTTCTTAGTGTAGCCTTGCCACTTCATATGATGTGTTTGTCACTTTGTGGATGCAATTGGGTGTGATGTCCTTCATAATTGTGATTTATCTTAGCATTTTACATTCCTCTTAGTGGCCTAATGTGACACAATGCATCCCCTAAGTTGTGAATATTTTTCTTTGATTGGTCCTCTCTTGGAGACAGTAGACACAATGTTCCCTAAGTATAGATCTTGCATGAAGTTAACAAGAATCATTTGAACATTTCTTTGACATTTTACATTTTTTCATTTGCATGGCCACCTTGCATAACACATCTTGCATGTTTGTGGTGCCATCACATTTGTTCATGAGTTCTAAGAATATGAAGCTTTCCTTGTCTCATTAAACACAAATTGACATTTTCCTTTGTGGCACCTTAGTAAACTTATCAGGAGGTATAACTTTGATATGGTTGAGCAGGAAGCCCATTCTATAGCAAGACTTTCCCCATGGCAACCTATGTTTTTGTGAGTGCATACTAGCTGAGTGTATGTTTCTCACCATTCAAGATTTCTCACCTGGTGGATAGCCATAAGTTTCCTCGCCCCAGAGTGAGTATGCATTTTCCTTTTCGAACAAACAACCTAGATCTAATTCACAACTAGCTGAACAAAGGATCGAAGCTTGATCTGACCTTTTCATTTTCCTCTTCCTTTCCTTCTCTCTTTCACTTTCCTGTTCCTTTTTTCTTATGTTTAGTTTTCCATGGAATCTTCATCCCGGGGGCTTGATCATGCATCTTTATCATTGTTATCTCATCTTGCTAGCATGAGTTCATTTGGATCTCTCTCGATGTGCATGGCTACTTTAGTGTGTGTCTGAAGAAAGTTCATCCTCTCACTAAAGTGGGGGCTAAATGTACCATAGAAAAATGGATCTTGAAAATTTTCATGGTCATTTTTGTCTTTTTCTGGTGATGCTTGGTTCGTTTTGCTTAGATTTAATGTTGCAATTTAACTTAAACATTCACACTAGGTCCTTAATATTCAAATTATGATGTCTTGTGAAGGTGTTGTGAAGTGTTGTAACACATTTCTACACATTTCTAGACTCTTCTTAATATAATTCATCTAAGTATTCCCTTTTTATTCCTTATCAAGTCCTATTTCAAAGTGTTGTAAAGTCTTTGTAACAATATTTCATGCTTTT
>VDFB02121927.1:0-19121 GCA_007258455.2 Sequoia sempervirens
TTCATGAATGCATAGCTGCTTGGTGGATTGAGGGGAAGCCCCCTTTTGGTAGAGCTATGTGTTCTTTTTGTTGCTTCAGCTTTCAGCATCTTAGTTCCCAAAGCAATTGTTCAAAGTTTCGTAATTAATGTTATCTCTTTCATGTGTCCACGTAGATCATCATCGAAGTATTAAAAGCCTTTCGGTTAGTGCCTTAGTTCGTAAAACCTTGCCTTGTCGGCCCCCGACAAGGTTAGTCAAACCATGTTAGGAGCCGATAGAGTATTCAAAACCTCTGTATCAAGTGAAAAACCTATTTGTGTTGTGCGATCAAAGTTTTCAGTTTATTTCCACTTTTGTTCATAGTCTTGGTGTTCTTGTGTCAGCATTTTAAGAAGTTCTTAAACTGTTTCGGTGACTGACGAGGTTCTTATACCAAGTGTGTTTCCAAAAAGGCTCACGATGGAAGACCTCTCAAGGCTTTAAAGGAAGGGAAAAAGTTGGGAAACAGAAGAATGAAACTTGTGTTGGTGTTTAAACTAGTTCTTAAAAATGTTTCGGAAACCGACAAGGTTCTGGAAACCGACAAGGTTCTGGAAACCTTTTCGGCTTCCAACAAAATTCTCATAATCGTTCCCCACTTCGAGGGGTGCCTTTTATAAGCAAAAAATAGTAACTTTCCGAAACAGTTAAGAAATCAATTATCCTTTTGGAAAAATGGGTGGTTCTCAAACCATGTCAGTAGAGACCTCGATTATGAAAAACATTGGACTTCCAACAAGGCGAGATTCAAGAAGGGCAAAACATGTGTCAGAAAGAAATTAATGTCGACACACGCCAAACTTTCTAATCACAATTAATATTGTTTGGGGAATCAAGACGCATTTATTGTCCTCCTATAAAGTGGAATTATCTTGCAAAACTGAATTATTTCAAAGCATTTTCTAAAGAGGAATATTCATAAGGAGCAGGAAGTGGATTTGCAGAGGAGAAAAGAAGCAGCTTACCAGACTACAAGAATTACATTACAAAATTCTCCAATCGTAATTAAAGGTACATATTCCTCATTTGCCCTCTGTTTGCAAAAGGAGTTCCCCAAAATTGAATCAATTTTTTATGAGTACCTGTGTAATATACAATTTTCAACCCCAAATTAAAATTCCTCTAGATATAGCCATTGGTTTATTCAAAGAATTTGATAAGGTATTTTGTGATGTAATTTTTGATACAATGAAGTACAAATATCTGGGGTATGAACACCTCTTCAGTTTGGAAAGGACACTCCCAAAAATTGGAGACAAAACTAGGGCACGTAGATTTAAAAGATTTATGGGAAAGAATGAATGTCGAAAATCGACCTCCTATCACGAAGAGATTAGTGGAGAGCGGTTTGTTGTGGGCAATTGGTTTCCCTGTTGCAGTCCAATGCCCGGATTTGGTAATTGAATGCATCAATCATTATGATCCTCAAAACTAGGGAAGTCAAGACTCAAAACAGAGGACAACAAGATCATCACCAAACTTGATAGGGACACATTTCATTCACTACTAAAGTTACCTTAACATTACCCCACAGAGAGAAATATGTAGACATGAATGTCTCCAATTCTTACCAACAATTCACAAAAAAGAAAAGTCACTGTCAAAATACAAGGCTAAGCAATGGTTGGCGACCTCTAAAAAGGGAAAATCACAACAGCCCAAAAATTTGCATAGATCACATTTCATGAATGAAATAGGTGACATCATAATGTTGTTGTGTTGGTTAATTGGTAATGAAGACGCTCAAAATTTTGAGGTTTGGATGTATTTTTTTGTCGTGATTATTTGCCATGGACAACAATTCGTTGATTGCGCTAAGATTATCAACGACTACATGCATAAAATAACTCATTTTAGGGTTAATGAATCTTTTTATGTGTCCTCGTATCTATTTTATGCCATTGCAAGCATGAGGGCTTGGCTGAGGTTGATGACCGAAGGTGATTTCAATGATGACATCCTAATTTATGAATAATGTTACCAACTTCAGCTTGAAAATAGTTACAAGCACTTTAGGCGAGTAAATGATGCATTCACCATGCTAGTAGTAAGGGAATTGCAAGGAGACTTGGGCATGAGAATTTCCCCAAAAGCTAACCAGTTGGTTAATGTGAATGGGAGCTTTTTCATTCACTTCTAAAAGTTCACATATATCAAGGTTAGTGGATATGATGGCTGTTAATGATGATTGCAGCTTCAGGCGAATCCTTCCAGCCAGACTACATGGAGATAATAAATAAATGATAGACATGGCCTATTTAATTATTATACACGATTTTTGTGAAGTGAAAAATCTCTTATATATTGGCACGATTATCCATGAAGTAACTTTATTGATGGCCGACCTTCCTTGAAATTAGCATTTATTATTTGTAATTATATCGGCCAACCTATCTCTTCAAGAGGTGCGACCCCTCCTTCAATATGTATATATAGAAGATCATTTCATTCATTGTCATCATCAAGCAAGTTCGATTTATTACTTCATTCAAGTGCGAATTTCTTCAAGAGCAGGTTGCGAATTTCTTCAAGGACAGATTTAGATATTAAGGAGGTGCAGATTATTTATCTATCATTGCATCTTGTGTAGGTGCTGAAGATTGGCCTTGTCATTGGCCACATTGTAAAGAGAATTGTTGCCACTATTTATATATATATGAGAGATCTTTGTTGCTGGGTTTTTCTCCCTCAAGAGGAGGGTTTTCCTAGGGTATCTGCTGTGTTATTGTCTGATTTTGAATTAATTTTCTGTGCATTAAATCTGATCATTAAAATTTACATGGTATCAGAGCGGGTTTGAGAGGATCGTGATCAGATTATTGCTAATCCAGCATAACTACTTGTTCATTTTCTACGATGAATCAGGTGGTCAGGATCATGCTCAGGATGCGTCGGGATGTAGTGGGTGAAGAAAGACATTAGAAGCAATGAGGTATTGGTTGATTTAGGTCCAGAAGCATCATATTGTTCCCTATCATCTCTAAGTTGAAGACGAGAATATGCTCAAAGACTTTTGGAAGAGATGTGCAATCAACAATACCAGCCCGGCACTTGCACTAAAGCATCAATTGCATCGTAGATGTCAAAGGAGAATTTGTTGTGCATACTTCATGAGGATTTCAGATTTGAGAGATCCGGCTCTCAACTGTGGGACATATGGTTCCTTGACAAAGACTTGACCATGCTCGCTCTCAATGGTCTACCTTTGTCTTGGGAATCCTTCATTCAGGGAATCAGTGCACGATCGAAATTGCCTAAGTTTGATCGCCTAAGATCTGATTGCATTCAAGAGGAATCAAGGTTCGTGGCAAGAGGCATTGGTCAAAGTTCAAAGAATGAAGACATTCATGTTCTCGCCTCCCATACTTAAAAGAAGAAAGGAAAAGATGGAAGGAAGGGTTTCTTCAAAAGGAATCGAGACAAGGGAAATGATGATGCACCTCCCTTCAAGAAGAAGAGAGACATGTCCAAGATTCAATGCTTTAGATGTGATAAGTTTGGGCACTTCGCTAAGCATTGCCCAACTAGACCTAAGCAACAAGCCACCATTGCGGATGTTGATGATGCCTCTCCACAAAAGGATTCAAGTGAATATTTGTTCTATTCAGCATTATCAAGCAGTGTACCTTCCGACACCAACACTTGGATAATCGACAGTGGAGCTTCACGACACATCACCGGTTTTAAGGAGCACTTTTCAAGTTTGGTGGAGAAGTCTTCCGAACAAGTCATCATTGGAGATGATGCCAGCTACTCCGTGAAAGGAATTGGGACCTCTTCACTTCATTCGGATTACGACATCACACTTCAATTGAGTAATGTTCTTTATGTTCTTGGAATCAAGCGCAATCTTATTTCTATTTCAGCTTTGGAAGATAAAGGATATCAAGTTGCCTTCTCCAAAGGCAAAGTTCTAGTATGGATGGAGAACTCTAGCTTCAAGGATGCTCAAGTAATTGGAGTTAGACATGAAAACCTTTACAAGGTCTGCACACGTTCTTTACAAGCTTTGGTTCATGACTCTTCAAGTCTATCTGATCTTTGGCATCAGAGATTGGCTCACCATCACTTCCGAGCCTTACCTATCATGGAGAAGATGGTGGCGGGCCTTCCTAAGTTCAACCAGGAGCACGAAGGTACTTGCAAGGGCTGCGCATTGGGTAAGAATATAAAAGCCCCTTTTCATAGTAGAGAAAATAGATCTAAGTGTATTTTAGACCTTATTCATTCTGATTTATGTGGTCCTATGTTTGTTTCTTCTTCAAGTGGATTCTTGTATTCTGTTCTGTTTATTGATGACCACTCTAGGAAGACTTGGATTTATTTTTTGAAAACTAAAGACTCTGAGAAAGTGTTGGATAGGTTTAAAGAGTTTAAAGTCTTGGTAGAAAATCTTTCTGGTAAAAGAATTAAGGTCCTCAGATCTAATAATGGTGGAGAATACACCTCTGGCAGTTTTCGGAATTTTTGTATTGATGTGGGGATTAAGAGGGAGTTATGTGTTCCCTATAATCCTCAACAAAATGGTGTTGCAGAAAGAAAGAACAGGACAATCGTGGAAGCAGCAAAGGCCATGATTCATGATCAAGATTTGCAAACCTTCTTATGGGCAGAAGCTTCCAAGATGGCTGTATATGTTCAGAATAGATGGTCCTCATAAGGTCCTGGAAAACATGACTCCGAAAGAAATATTTCCAGGGAAGAAGCCTGAAGTTAGTCATTTGAGGATCTTTGGATGTCCTATCTATATTCATGTTCCCAAGGAAAAGAGAACCAAGTTGGAGCCTTCTGGCAAGAAGGGAATATTTGTGGGCTGCAGTTAGACATCAAAAGCCTACAAAATATACATTACAGGCCAGAAGTTGATCAAGATCAGTAGGGATGTCACATTCGAGGAAGATGTTGCATTTAGGAGATCCAGGGGGATTCATATGGAGATTGATAATGAAGAGTCTCCTCAGGATATGGAAGTTGACCATACTCCTGAGATTCAGAGGGAGACTTTAGAACCAAAAGAAGATATTGATCCTGTTGAACCCTTGGAACCTACTAATGGGACTACTGACATTGTTATTGGGAGAAAGAGACCTCTATGGGCCAGGCGTACTATGCAAGAGGCTGAAAGTTTTGCAGCTCCTAGAGGCACATTCAAAGAAAGCAAAAGGCCACATAAGTTCTCCAGTTATGTTGCCTTGATGAGTCAGATTATAGAATCTGAGCCTACCTGTGTTGAGGAAGCATCTAGTCATCAGATTTGGAGAGATGCTATGACAGAGGAGTATCAGTCAATTATTAAGAATGATGTTTGGGATATTGTTCCTAGACCCGAGGGCAAGTCTGTGGTATCTTCTAAATGGCTATTCAAGATTAAGCATGCTGCAGATGGAAGTATTGAGAAGTACAAAGCAAGATTTGTGGCTCGTGGGTTTTCTCAGAAAGAGGGAGTTGATTACGAAGAAGCCTTTGCTCCTGTTGCTCGCTATACTTCTGTCAGAACCATCATTGCTATTGCTGCATCTAAAGGATGGAAGATTCACCAGATGAACGTGAAGACAGCCTTTCTCAATGGAGTGATTGAGGAAGAAGTTTATATAGAGCAACCTGATGGATTTGAGGTTGATGAAAAGGAGTCACATGTTTGCAAACTGAAGAAGGCCTTGTATGGTCTTAAGCAGGCTCCTCATGCTTGGTACGAAAGGATTGATCGTTACCTGTCAAGCTTGGGTTTCTTGAAGAATGATGCTGATTCGAATCCTCACGGCAATAAACGGTGAAACAGAGCTTTTGGGTTTTGTGGGGCGGATGGATTTAGCTGGGAGGAGATTCTTTTTGGTTTTGCCGGGCTCAGACGCTTTCCTTAGCCTAAATGGAAGGACGGGTGGGGATGATTCTAAGTCAAAGGGAAGTACACCGATGATATACTTAAGAGATTTGGTATGATGGATTGCAAATCCATGTCCACACCTATGGAGACCAACTTACACAAGTTGAAGGAGGTTGCAACTAATTCAAACTTGGTGGATCCTACCTTGTACAAACAACTAATTGGATCTTTGATGTATCTAGTTAACACTAGACCTGACATTTGCTATGCAGTGAGTGCACTTAGCTAGTTTATGTGTGATCCGAGATAGATACATCTTGTCGCAGCATATCACGAGATACTTAGGTAGCGTTTGGGTATGGGTTGAGGTATTCTTGGAATCTGACTTGGAGTTACGCTGGTTTCGATTACGATTGGAAGCGGGAGGTTGTGTCCTGAGATCAAAGAGAGCACCTACGTTTGTTGCTTCAGTTTGAGGTTCATTTATGATTTCTGATTAGGCATGAAGCGGTCATGCAGTAGCAATGAGTTACAACGGTACATTGCAGCATACGACAGCTTCGAGAAGCAGTATGGCTTTGTAAGCTCCTTGCAGGATTGTTTGGACAATCATGGAGCCTACTATCATTCATTGTGATAATCAGAGTTGTGTGAAGCTTTCTGTCAATCCTGTGTTCCATGACAGAACCAAGCATGTTGAGATCAAGTACCACTACATTAGGGATATGGTACTGTGGAAGGATGTACAGTTGAGGTACATCAACACTGATGAGCAGACGGCAGATATTTTCACCAAGCCTCTCGCCAGGATAAAGTATGTGTACTTTCGAGATAAGCTTGGTATGGTGGAGAATCCAGCCTTGACTGAGTAAGAGTCTTAGTATCAGTGAGCCTTGTTTAATGAGTTCTTCTCTGAGAGAGAAGTTCGAGGTGAAATCCCTTGTTTAATGCATTTCTCTTTGAGATTTGAGGTGAAATCCCTTGTATCCACCCTCTGAGCCTAAGTCATGTTGGATGTCATGTGTGAGACTCCATGACACATCTTGTACTTGTGAATGTCATGTTGAGGTGACAACATCACGCAAGTGATGAACACTTGTACACACCATAGTATGGTTGTAGCCATTATGGTCGATATCGTGTTGAGGCAATATCTAATATCACGTTGAGGTGATATTCTTCTTTTCACATTTGGTTGTAGCCAATGTGATAGACATCACGTTGAGGTGATATGTCTTGTGTAGCTGGAAGTTCTCTCCCTAGCTGAGAGGGAGTGTTAATGATGATTGCAGCTTCAGGCAAATCCTTCCAGCCAGACTACATGGAGATAATAATTAAATGATAGACCTGGCCTATTTAATTATTATACACGATTTTTGTGAAGTGACAAATCTCTTATATATTGGCGCGATTATCCATGAAGAAACTTTATTGATGGCCGACCTTCCTTGAAATTAGCATTTATTATTTGTAATTATATTGGCCGACCTATCTCTTGAAGAGGTGCGACCTCTCCTTCAATATGTATATATAGAAGATCATTTCATTCATTGTCATCATCAAGCAAGTTCGATTTATTACTTCATTCAAGTGCGAATTTCTTCAAGAGCAGGTTGCGAATTTCTTCAAGGGCAGATTTAGATATTAAGGAGGTGCAGATTATTTATCTGTCATTGCATCTTGTGTAGGTGCTGAAGATTGGCCTTGTGATTGGCCTCATTGTAAGAGAATTGTTGCCACTATTTATATATATAAGAGAGATCTTTGTTGTTGGGTTTTTCTCCCTCAAGAGGAGGGTTTTCCCAGGGTATCTGCTGTGTTATTGTCTGATTTTGAATTAATTTTCTGTGCATTAAATCTGATCATTAAAATTTACAATGGCTTCCCGTGTAAGTTACCAAAGTATGTCATTGATAGATTTGTGTTGATTGAGGTGTGTAGGCAAATTGGAGAATTGAACAAAAGGTGTAAGGAAAGGAAAAAGGCAAGTGTTCCCTTTCCCATTGATTTGTCTTTCTAGCAATGTAAATCTTCTTCAGATGCCCTTGACATTGAGAGGGACATGGTCAAAAACAAATTACAATTCTTTGAATTTCGCTTCCCTTTTAATAGCAAGAATTTTGTTCATAATAATCTGCAACTTGGACCAAGTTTCTATCATGTTCCCGAACTAGCAGATTTTTAGGCTCACTACGATAATGAATTTGAAGGAGAAGGGATTGGATGAGGCTATCAATGAGGCAAGTCAATTTGTATAATCTGAATTGGAATGTCCCGGAGTTAATGGATGACGAATCCGATCCAGTCAATCCGATTTATTATGATCACATCCAAATGATGCCTATTTTTCTCGTCAATTGGAACAACAAAGAAATTGCAAACATTGAAGGCGGGACAACGATGGTATTGAAAAGAACAAAAGAATTAATCATTAAGAAGACAGTTGAGCCACCAAACACTAAAACGATTGGAGCAACACAAGCCCTAGAGCAAGGAGAAACCAATCAGGTACATGTTCCTTCTCTTTGAACTGCTTTCATAGAATCAACATCACAATTGATTGGAGGAGGAGATGGTGAAGAGCCTCTTAAAGGAAGAATGGAGAAAACGTGTGACGACACTCCTAAGGAGAAAGGAAAGAAAACTATGGAAGCAACTGAAGAAGAGATGGTTGATGTGTCATCCTGTTCAAAAGGGAGTATTCCTCCTTCCCCGCATTCTCCCCCAAATCCATCTCCTCCAGTGTCACTCAATGTATCAGCTCGTGATACCCCTCCTATAAGTATATCCTTGCAATTCTCTCCAAGTAATCCCTCTTACCACTCCAACAACTTGGTTGCAGCAAACCTTGTCTAAGAAAAGAAAAGTTGTGGAGATGAGCATTCCAAAGGATGATGTCTCGAGTTTGTTGCAACAAACCTCACAACCAAAGAAATTGAAGACTACCTCAAGGTTGATGACAGAAGCTTCATCAAGGAGCTTATATGTGGAGATTGCTCATCCCTCAGCCCAAAAAGATGTCAACCAAGCATCAGAGAAGGACTTCAATATTACCAAGGTTCACTTGGGGCCTGCCTCTTGAGATGGTGATGTTCACAATTTTCAAGTGTTGGCTGCCCGGCTTGTGGAGCGCACTGAGAGAGACAAGAAGTCCAAAGTAGAGCTCAAACAGCAATTGAAACTTTTAACCTCGTGTTTAAAATCTATTGTTGATACCTCTACTCAACCTATGGGGCAAATAGACACATCCTCCGACCCCAGCTTCGTTGACAATAAAGTTGCAATCAAGAAGGTGAAGAAATATAAATGTTATGGGCAAGCAATCAAAGACTGGGTTGATGGGGTCATAAACAAAGTTGTTAAATTTGTGGAAAAAGCTAACAAAATGATAAATAGCTTGGAAGACAAAAGGAAGGAGATCGATGAGGATATCATGGCATCTAAATCTCAAGAAGAGAATTGGCTAAAAATTGACAAGAATCTAAAGGAAATGATAGATATGAGAATGGATAGGCTAGTTATTGAGCAAATTATAATTGGCTCTAGTGATAACAGATACATCATCTAGAAAAAGAGCATCAAGTGGAAGATAATTGCTCTAAGACAAAATATCCAAGAGCAAAATAAACTATTAAAGGAATGTGAAGAGATTAGGGCGAACATCCATGGAATCTTCAAGGCTATCAACCTAAATGATCGATCTACTCCCCGAATTACAAAAGCCCAAGCGAGCATCGATAGGTTAAAAGCGAAGATCAAAGAATCACTTAATACAAAGTCTTTTTGTGCTGACAACTTGGAGAAGTTAAGTGATATCAACGTGGCACTTAACGAAGGAATGGGTTATCTCACAATTCATTGAACCAAACCGGAGCAAACCAGAGGCAACAAAGCTTTATGGCAATTGTGAACTGATAATGTGATTATTCCAAAGCCTTGCAAATCAAAGAATGTTTCGCAAAATCCCCAATCACCACAAAGGAATAAAGACAGTATTGATGTTGATGATGTGCCATCTGTTGACGTGGTTTTTGAGACCGCACCAACACAGAACAAAGTCGCCCAACGGACGCTCTATTCTCTCTTGATCAAAGTATTCCGCACGCTAAGATTGCCAGAAAGTTCATGCGTTCAACTCCAAGGTTCCTTTAGTGCGAATAGGCTCAGTTTGGCTTGATGTGATATTGCTGGTATGTCAAGGGGACTTACGTAGTTGTTCAGACTTCTCACAGTCAGCAGTTGATATGTAATTTGAAGGGGATTCTTACGTGTATGATTTGGCAATGTGTATTCTTTTCTAAAACTAACAAGAAGTATGCTGAAAGTAAAAGGGAAAGGACCTAAGAAATTGGTACTCTATTCTAAATGCAAGGTATGTGGGGCTTCGTCTCAATAGACTTCAACCAGATTTCACCTAGCCTCCGTCGGACAGCCTCAGCAAAATTGATGCAATCTTCAAAGGGGATAGCGAAAGGTATTCAAGTTACAGTTTAACATACGTACACCATCAGAACAACGCATATAAGTATGTAAGCCATAACCGAAGTCAAGCACAAGATAATGTCCAGTTGACCACGCAAGGCAGACTTATCATCAACAAGCGCTAGTGGCATGGAATAAAATGAAGCTATCTCAATGAAACACCACACACCAAAGTAAGCTACTTGCATGAATTTAATCTACTTGGATACGAAAGGAAGAAGAAACCTTGCTAGCATTTCATGACAAGACAAATTCCATCATCAATGAAAAGATCTATTATCACAAAATGTGTTACACAACAGTCTCTTCAAAAGTTTTCAAAGGGAAAACTTTCTCTCTTCTCCAAATTATGCAAAATGCTCTACACTATCTAGCTCTACTCAACAATCTCTAGCTCTGATCTATCTTCTAATATTCTGATTTCTAATCTGATCTCTTACAAATGAGGGGGACTCCCCCTTTTATAGCTAGCCAAGTCCCAAAGGACGGCTAGGGTTACAATTAATAGAGTGGCCAGAATCGTGCCACCTCAGCCCTAACCCTAAAAACTGCCAGAATAGGGAGTGGTACATTAAATGAATCTAAGATTCCCACTCACTCCCAAAATAGCAAATGCAATAAATGCTCCATACTCAGTCTTCTAGAAGATCCTCGTCCAGTAGTGTGTTCCCATTAGCCTTCTCTCTGACTGCCAACTCAACAAATCTGCTAAGTACGGCCTCAACCTCCTCAACTGAAATAGATGGAACACAATCTAACTGAAACTCTAACACTGTAACTGAGTGCTCGTGCCTCGTACAAGATTTTCTCCAAGCGGCCAATGAGTCCTGCGTGTTCCGGATCAAAGTGGAGAATGTAGCAGTATTTTCAAAGTCATCTTGTACGAAGGTCTTAACATCTGCGAAGAAGGGAACCAGCAAACCCCTCAAATTATCAAAACTTATCTCTTCTGGACTCAGCCGCCTAGCGAAGATGGCCTCGAAGGTGTTCTGAACTCCATCTATAATATTGGCCATAGCCTTGTGAATCCTGGCTGAATCCGCCTGTGCTGCATCAAAGAAGCCACGCCCTGTGATAGCCGAAGAATACCACCTAGAGAAATCATATCGGTCATTCGCTTGAATGACACCTCCATCAATCAGCAACTGCAGTGGCACATGCCTCAACGCCTCAAGACGCTGGATCACCTTACTCTGATAGATGGAGGCATCGCCCCAAGCATGATCCACCGCATCCATCCGTGCCAAAATAGTAGAGGCTTGCTGAAAAGCAAAGGATAGGTCCTCCATGAATTTCTCTGTCTCCGTACGAACCCCTGTGACCCATTTGTCTGCCTCTTGTGCCATCCTCCCCATTTCTACCAAGCCGCTGATCGACTCTCTGGGAATATCTGCTGGAGGCTCTATCACTGGTACATCCTGCCCTCGAGAACGAGACAACTGCTGAACATATCCAACTAACGCCTTGTGTTCTCGTTTCAACTTCTTGTATTTTCCTTCTTTCTTGAATAATCTATCCTTAAGGGCAAGGAAGGAGTTATCGCACTCCTCAACAATCTGTGAACCAGTAGGGCGTCCCAAGTCAAGAGTGGTGACCACATATAGTTTTCGGGCTGCACTTCCATTCGGTCCTCGACTTCGTGGGGGCGACAGCGTGAAAATCACGGAGCCATCCTCATCAGTGGAGATCTTCGAAAATTTTCTTGCCTTCTTCTTCGGCGGAGGAGCACTGATCCGATTCAAAAACTCTTCCATCTCAACCGCTGGATCAATTTCCTCGCTCGGGCTTCTTCGCATTCCGTCTCTAAGCCAATCAGGCACCTCGTATAGTATATCGAAAGGCCGCTGCTCCTGTGCCTCGACTTCTCTAACCTGTTCCACTTCTTCCTCATTCTGGCGAGGCTCATCGTCCTCAAGTGGCTGAGTGTCAGCTGACACTATATCATCATCGTGCATCATCATTCATGGCCGCCTCTAACTCTGCTGAAATTGAGGGTGATGTAAGTCCCCTCATCATCCTGCTTGATCAAGCGGCGAATTACATTGGCACTCTGGCCAATCGACTCCCCTCGTGGAGGCTGAATATCATCTGTATCTCGGTGCGATTCAATGTAACCCTCTGGAGTCAGCAAATAAAGACACCTCCTGTATGCTTGGAGAGCGTGTCTCCAAAGGTACTGCCACTGTAACTCGTGGAGGCTCTGGCTGAACTAATTCTTTCTTTCTGGACTCTGGTCCTCTTGTGATCTGTTTCTTCCTTCCTGTGGTGGGCGTCCTGTGATCTCCCATCAAGTTGTAAGTCAAAGCAATTGACCTACCTTTCAATCTGCTCACTCGCCTATCGACCCATGCCCTGGTGAATGTCATAACCGGGATAGAGAGAGTATCAAGGTCGGCAACCTCGGGCTCTGACCAATCAATAGGCGGAAGTGGAGTATCCCGAACGGCTGCATAGTCTGGATGGACTACATCCATATCCTCATTAACCTGGTCCGGAACCGGAACTACCTCACACTCCCTGATCAGAGTAATCGGCAATCTAGAGAACATCCTCTTTCTCACTTCAATCTCATCAATTGCATCAGCCCAATAATCCTCAATGGTGGCCTTGTGTTTGAATTCCTCTGACAACACCCAGTTGATGTTATGGTGCGGGTCATAGTGTTGTCTACTTGTGTGATATGAAAAATGATAGAATTGAAGCTCACTTTCAGCTTCTCTACATGCCTGTATCGAAGGACAAACCTCATCCGAGTTGCCCATCACAACCGGAAACTCTATCCCTCCTTTCTTCTTCTTCTTCTGGATTTTGTCAAAAGCTAGCAACTGTCTAGCTATCTCTAGCATTATTATTTTATCTGTTGGGTACTTAGGCAGCCTATAAGGGTATGAAGAAAATCCTTGCAGCCTAATGTATGAAAATCTTGGAAATTGTATAAACCGGCACCCATACCTTTCAATTAGCTCCTGGGCATTTCTAGAGATTCTGCACTGTAACCTCTCCTGAAGTAGCCTCGTGATGTACATGGTGAATGAATCGTTCACACGTTTGTAGTGGGTTGTGCTCGACAGGTGCAACTGTGTACACGCCTCATGAATTTTGAATTGGTGAGAGCCACAACCGATGGGTTCCTTGTAAGAAATTCCTCTGTACCTTGTCATCCGTGCCAACATATAAATTAGATAGGAACTCATGTAAAATGTCTTCGTCCTCCGCAAACTCAGGAGCTGCTCATGTATATTGTCGCTGATCATCTCAGCCCAATTGACATAATCCTTGCCCTCCAACACCAGGTTGATGTAATAAAACATCCACGGCTCAAAAATGTAAGACTGTGGGCATCCACCAACCCTGCTCAGCAACATGATGAGATCACAATACTCCTGCTTCAAGTCCTCTGCTATGATCTGCTTCGGCAACTTCGTACGAGACGGCCTCGGAGTGCTCATCCAGTGAGTGTTAATTGTGTCCATGCACCGTTCAAAAGCAGAAGCATACATACGCTCCGCTCGCTCCCTGGACTTGTAGATCATGTTTCTATGCACCGGGATCCCAAAAGCTTCACCAATGGCTGCCGGAGTGAGATTTGCAAGCACTTGGCCATCTGGTGACGTGATCGACCGGTGTTCTTTCTCGTAACAGTTGGCGCACTCCATTATCAGCTCCGAACACTGAATAGCTGGCGGAAAACCAGCAGCTGCATACAACCCACTTCGGACGATGTTGCGCGAAGTGACCGAAGCCCGATGACTTCCAATCCCGAACAGCCTGTTCTTGAAGGTCTCCAGGTTGACAGAGCCCAGGTTCGTGTCTGTCAACTTGCCCAGCTTTGAAATAAACTTCGTCTCCGGCATGAATGTCTTGCTCAGCTTCTTGATCGTAGCTTGTCTTGAGGCACCATTGTCCTTTCCGGTTGTCCTCGCTTCAGCCATCTGCAACATAACAAACATTTCATCAGCAATCAGATTTAATAAAATAAGGCATGATATAGGGGCTGCAGTCGAATTCTAGAAGCTGCAATAATTCTTGTGTTTGCCAACCTCAGCTTCTTCTCTTGAATAAGTTCAAATTCCGACACTTAGAACAGATTTCTAAGTGAACTCCGATGATTTTACTTCAACCAGCAATCAGCAAATTGAACCTCAACCACTTCGTACTTCAAACAGCAATCTTACACTAGCAAGTTCGTGCTTTTCTCAACTAAACAAATCAGATTTCAGACCTCAGCTTAACAAGGCCGTACTTCTCAAGCAATGGCGCACCTCTTACTATAATTCAAGCAAATCAAATTTTAGGCTCAAAGCCGTACCTTTCAAGCAACTTCAAATTGCAGCAAACACTTTTCCACTTGACAATGGCGTACCTTCTCTTCAGCACTTAAGGCGTCTTCTTTAACTCTCAGCAAACTCAAGCTTCAGCAAAATACCTCTCAGCAACTCAAGGCGTACCACTCTCAGAGCAAATTCGCTTTCCAGCTGTGAAAGTGAGTGAAAAACTTCTCCATTTTATAGCTAGAATTCAAATTCTAGAAGACGTTATTTTTAGCCAGTGCCATTAAACTCCACTACTCCACTTCAAGAATTCGAATTTTCCCTCTCTGATTCTTCTGACACTTGTCTCCAGTCGTCGGGAATATTATTCTTCTAGAAACTTGACTTTGACTGGCGTTTTGAATTCCTCTTCGAAAAATTTAATTTAACTTCATCATATTTTACTCACCAGCTGGAGCTCCGTCACTTGAATTCAAATTCTTAACTTCATCATCAACTCTGGAAAATTCATCTTCGAAGAATTTAATCAAAATCATCTAGGCAACTCCCTTCGGATTCATCGTTTGAAGAAAATTCACTTTGAAAACACATTTTATTTATATTTGCCTTAGAAAATTTAAAATTCTCCCTTAGGAAAATTCATAATTCAAGCACTGATTAAATTCCTCACTGAAAAAGTGTCGGCGAAGCTTGAAAGATTTAGAAATCCATTCATCGTCACGAACATTCAGTACCCAGAAGCAAATTTTCGTCAGAATGTCTCGAATTCATGGGTACCCAACGAACGGGTTCATTTAATTTTTCGAATTTTGAACCTTAGAAAAATATCATTTTCATCATTTAAACTCGTTCTTCGCCTGTGATCACTCTGCGTTGCTCTGACTTCTAAAAAAAAATGAATCACCTTGCGTTATCATCATCTCTGACTTCATCACTGAGAAAAATTGCTTGCCTCGAAAAATTTTCATCAACTTGGAGCTCTAGGCACATTTTCTAAGAAAAATAAATTTGCCTTAGAAAATATTTTAAAAATCTTCTTGCACTTTTGAAATCTTGCCTTAGAAAAATTTGTTGATCGCCAGTGGAGAGGGATTTTCATTTAGAAAATTTTATTTGTTCCGGCATGCCTTACTTCATTTCATCTTCATCCCGTATCACTTCACACTTGAAAAAAAATATTCATTAAAAGCCCAACGCCTAGGCAAATTTTAAACACTTAGAAAATATTTCATTTCTACCCAAGGCGCCTAGCACTTGCCATTTCATCCTTAACGCCTTCAAATTTTTTTTTTTTTTTTAAACACCTTATAACTATTTTCCATCACACATCTCTCCATCACCCTAGGCGTATATTTCATTTTAACTCTCAACACCTTGAAATATTTTCCACGCCTAGCATATCACCCTTACTCTTGGCGCACATCACACTTAACAATTTTATTCTTAACGCCTTAGGAAATATTCCTAACACCTTATGACTCCTTTCACACGCCTAGCAAGGTTTCTCCAAGGCCCACCACCTTGGGCGCATTCTAGCCATGAAGGAGGATAACGTCCACCCTTTACCTTGAGTTTACCACGCCTAGGTAACATTTTCACCCTGTTCACCATTCGCATTTACCACTTACACTTCAAACTTGGGCGCATTTCAATGAGAGAGAAGGATGAAACTAGCTTCCACGCCTTGTGACCCTTCAACTTCCGTGTTTTTGTCTTGACATGCATGAACTTGGGCGCATTTTAGCCATGAAGGAGGACAGAAAACGTTGACTATGCTTTGACTCCTTGTAAGTTGGGCGCATTTTGATGAGAGAGAAGGATGGGCGCATTTTGACCCCTGAGGCGGATTTCTCATACTTAGAATTTTTCCTCAACTTTTCCCTCTTTCACCTTGGGTGCATTTGGACCCCTGAACAGGATGAAATCTTGTTAACTTTCTTTTGACTTTTTCTACCTTGGGCGCATTTTGCCCTGTGTGAAGGATGAACTTGCATCTTGAAAAATTTTCTACGCCTCTTCATCAATCTGGGCGCATTTTCCTATGCCTGCTGGACGAGACTCCAGACTTAGACGAATTTTTACCATCCTCGCCAGCTTACGTGCCCTGCTATTTATAGTAAGTTCTCTGTATTCGCGCCTCTGAAGCTCGGAATGGCCTGAAATTTTAAACACAGCTTCTTCACGACTTTATCGATTTATCGACACTGCAACTTTTAGTCACCCTGCTATTTATAGCCTGTTTCTGAAGGTGGCTTACTAAAAATAGTAAGCTCTTGATTCTGATAGCTCCCAAGCTCCAATCGAGTTGAAATTCGGATGAGGCGATCCTCACCGCCGTGACCTTCTGCGCACGACAACGTACGCCGTTTACTGGTACAGCGGTTTTAGTTGACTTACTAAAATAGTAAGTGCTCAGTTGACGAAATTTCACCGGCCGATAGCGAAGAATCTTGCGGTCAGCGATGGTTTACATCGGTTTTGAAGATTTTGACTTTTGATGCCCTATTTTAGGCTCGAAGCTAAAACCAACATGCGCATGGTAGTAATCAAAGATCTCCGTTTGCTCCTAGTTTTGCTGACCGCTGCGATCATTTCGTGAATCTGAACTTCACGGGAATCAATTTTAGCGGACATACGCTAAAATATGAAGTTCCTTCGGGTAAGAATCCCTTGTTTGCATGTCACACCATCAGCGAAGCTCTCGAAAAACCACCGAGGAATCACGACATGCAAAGAAACTTCCGACATGCAAACCAAAATAATATCGAGGAAAGTGAATCACCGAAAGTGGTCATCTCGACTTGCATGTTATATCGTCGCTGAAGGTCTCAAAAAACCGGAAGGAATATCAGGACGAAAATACAAAGAAAATCTACCGCATCTGGACCACGAAATTTGCCACAGGCCGGACTGCTAAAAATAGTAAGTTGTCCAATTTTGCTCAAATTTGGCATGCAAGCAGTCTGATGTACTCTGAACGCTGTGTGATGATTGGAATCTCGAAAATGCTGACAAATCGCCCAGGATTGCAGACTTACTAAAAATAGTAAGTATCTCGGAATCTGATGAAATTTGGCTGGAAGCCTGCTGGATGTCTACTGACAACATTGCTAAGTTCAATTTTCAATTTACTGGCCCTACTTGACCTTGACTTGACCAAAAATGATGAAACCCTAATTTTGGAATTGGCCAATATCTTCACGTTTAAGCTCAATGACGACACAACCCCCGGAAAGACAGACACCAGAAAAGAGACAGAGCGAGAGAGCGAGGAAAAAAAACCCAAGCCAAAAGACCGGAACGGAGCAAAAATAAGGGGGTCCCCATCTGAATGGGGCGATGTGTGAAAAGGTCACAACACCATCTCAGCCAAATGTGTAGTTAGTGTTCAAATGTTACAAGTCCCCTGAGTTTTAGGGTATCTCTTGGTATTCTCAAGAACAATATCATTTTTGGGATTCTTTTCAATTACTTTTTTTATGATATAAATGTAGTGTAAAAAGACACAAAATCTCTCGCCAGCAAGAATGATTGTAAATCTACGAGCTCTACGAATTTAGACATCCTAAAATAAAAACTATTATCAGTTTGTGTACAGCCATAAATCTCTGTTGTCATTTCTGTTAGTTTTTAAGATCAGATTTGCAATAAACAGAAATGATACAATGAACACAATAACACAGCAAGATACCCTGGGAAAACCCTCCTTCTCGAGGGTGAAAAACCCAGCAACAATATGTCAACTATATATTAAATAATGAGCAACTGCTCGCTTTTACAATGAGGCCAATCACAAGGCCAATCTAATGATTAATATGAATGCACCTCTCTAGATGCCAATACAAACAGTAATGTCTTCTTTATATTGTCGAACTCTTGAATACGTAGATCTGCTGAATAAGATAATCACCTACAGAAATATGCGAACTTCTTGTGAATAATTGAATAATCAAATGAGTGAAAGTGCCTTGCTTTCATACAATTCGATATCAATCAACATGACTCTTCATGATGAAAGGTCGGCCTCAAGAAGATGATTACAATTTCAATTGGGAGCGCCTCTTCACAAAAGTCGGCTCCAATTAAATAATTAAATAGCCATGGCTATATTTAATTATTTATTAAATTGATGCAAGGAGTCCCGATGCTATATCAACAACACTCCCTCTTAGCTAGGGAGGAATCCTTCCTGATATACAATGCCATGGAGTCTCTCAACATGACACTCACAATGGCTGCATCCATTTGTGAAAAGAGTTCATCACGGAGTCACTCAACGTGATGTCGTCCATCATGGCTACACCCATATATGGAAAGAGCATGTGCACAAGTGCCCATCATGGAGTCACTCAACGTGATGTCATCATGGAGTCTCTCAACATGATGTCCACTATGGCTACTCCCATGAGTGGAAAAACACAAGTACAAGGAATTCATCACGGAGTTTCTCAACGTGATGTTGTCATGGAGTCTCTCAACATGACATCCACCATGGCTACTCCCAGAGGGTGGAAAGAACCACA
>VDFB02121928.1:0-18089 GCA_007258455.2 Sequoia sempervirens
GTCCTCTTCTGGGTAGTGAGCCCTTGGAAATGAACCTCTGTATTGAATTTTATAATCTTTTATATTGTGAGTTAACCCTCACTGTGGTTTTTCCCTTATTGGGTTTTCCACGTAAAAAATCTGGTGTTCATTGGGTTGATCTACTTTTTGTTATTTGTGTTTCATTCTCTTACTTAATAAAAAAATACTATGGTTGTGGAATTGATAAGTGTTGAAGTTTTAAGTTTGAATTGCATGCTTCGGTGGGGAGAATGTATCTCCTAGTCAAAAAATGAAAAAGAAAATATAAAAATAAAAATGTGATCCCCTAGAGAAAACCATAGGGTGGCTTTATTAGATCCTTAAAAGAAGAAAATAAAGGATGAATTCGAAGGTGAAAACCTCTTTGAAGCACCCAAGGATGGAGGGTTCAATCTCCCCATATTTGAATATCAAGAAAGATGAACACTTCTAGTGGAAGAAGCAGAATCCATAAATGTTGGCACAACAAAGAACCCAAAGATCATATACCATGCGGTGTTACTTGATCCCGAAGAAAAAGAAAACTTCACAGCATTCATCAACGATAAAAATATAAACTTTTCCTTGACCTATGCTGCCATTCCTAGACTAGATCTGACATTAGTGGTATATCATTTGGTTGTATTCCCTGGAGCAAAACCCATCAAATAGAAACTAAGGAAAATGCATCCTCAAATAACACTGTTAGTAAAAGTCAAACTAAAGAAATTACTAGATGTGGGTTTTATCAGGCCTATAGATTATTTGGAATGGATATCATGTCTAGTACCAATGTCAAAGCCAACTAGGGGCATAAGTATTTGCACAAAATTTTGAAACCTAAACAAAGCTTTCCCAAAAGATGACTTGCTGCTTCCAAGTATTGACATGATCGTGGATCTAGTAACAGGGCATGAGATGCTACCATTAATGGATGGTTTCTCTAGATTTAATAAGATAAAAATATCCCTTGATGATCAACACAAATGACATTTACTTGTGCTTGGAGGACCTTCTTTTGAAATGTAATGCTTTGGCCTAAAGAATGCAAGAGTGACATATCAAAGAGCAATGATGGCCATCTACCATGATATGCTACATACAATCATGGAAGACTATGTGGATGAAATTCTAGAAAAGTCCATCAAAAGGGAAGATCACTTGACCAATATTGCAAAGGTGTTTGATAGGCTAGAACAATATAACCTTAGACTCAACCCAAAAAAATGTGTGTTTGGAGTAACATTCAGAAAGCTACTAGGGTATATAGTGTCAAGAAGGGGCATTGAAGTAGATCCTGTGAAAGTAAAAGGAATACAAGAGATGCCTCCACCAAAGACATTAAAGCAACTAAGAATTTTACAAGGAAATCTACAATCTATCAGATGATTTATTGCACAACTGGTAGACACATGTCACCCTTTCACTCATCTCCTACACAAGGACATCACCTTCAAGTGGGATAGGATATGTGACCAAGCATTCCAACAAGTCAAGGAGTGCCTACTCACTCCTCATGTACTCCTTCTCACCTATTCCAGACAAAGAAATGATACTCTATGTGTCTACCACACAAGCAACATTGGGAGCTCTCCTAGCCCAACTAGAAGATAATAACAAAGAATGAGCGGTCTACTACATCAGTCGAACACTGGTGGGCTACAAGTTAAACTACTTGCCCATAGAAAGAGAATTTCTCTCGGTCATATTTGCAACACAAAAGATAAGACACTATATCTTAAACAAACAAGTAAAGTTGATTTCAAAGGTAGACCCGCTAAAATACCTACTAGCAAAAGCAACCTTAACATGTAGAATTGCTAAATGGGTAATGATTCTAAGTGAGTTTGACATAGAGTATATGGATAGAAGAGCCATCAAGGGACAAATAATATTAGACCAACTAGCCGAAACACCGATGGAGGATCATAAGCCTCTCACAATAGACTTCCCAAATAAGAGTATATTGCTGACATAATAGACAGGCCATTGGACCTTGTATTTTGATGGGTCTCACACACGACATGGCTCTGGAGTTGGTATCCTATTTCTAACACCACAAGGAGATAATATACCCAAGGCATATAGAATTGCATTCCCATGCACAAACAATATCTCAGAGTATGAAGCTCTAATAATAGGGCTTGGGATGGCTATTGAATGGAGAATAAAAGAACTAGAGGTCTTCATAGACTCTCAACTAGTGGTTAGGAAAGTGAATGATGAATACCAAACAAAAGATGACAAGTTGATGCCATATAAAAGAATTGTGGATAAATTTAAGGAATATTTTGTCACAATAAATTTTGAATAGATTTCTTGGATCAACAATAGAGCATTCGATGCAATGGAAAAATTAGGCTTACTTCTTGATATCCCACAAAAATTTCCCAAGTATGAGTTCCTTGTAGAGAAACTGCTTGTACCAACATTTGACATTCCAGAATAAGAATTAGTGTGTGTTGTTGTTGGTGCTAACTCCCCATGGTACCAAGACACATTTGATTACATCTAGCATGGTAGCATACCAATTGACCTAACACCACCTAAAAGAAGACCTTTACCCATAGAACTTCCTGATTTATGATCTTAGGAGATACCCTATATCGTCATAGTCTAGATGGTATGTTACTCTGATGGCTTAACACAGAAGAAATGAAAACGTCCTTACAAGAGGTACATGAAGGTGTTTGTGGGTCCCACTTTATTGGACCTAACATAGTCCAAAAGTTGCTAAGAATGGGATACTATTGGCCCTCCATGGAACACAAGTGTACTCAATATTCTAGAAAGTTTCGTCAATTCCAACAACACAATGATCTTACAGTTCATGCACCACCACATCATTTGAGACCCATCAAAACACCATGACCTTTCTTGCAATTGGAATTAGACCTAGTAGGAAAGATTTCTCCTACTTCCTCTAACGGCCATAAGTTTATTATTATTGCAACAGAGTATTTCACTAAATGGATAGAAGTAATTCTGTTGACTTACATCACTAGAAAAAATATATCAAAGTTCATTCTGAATTATTTGATTTGTAGGTATGGAATTCCCCAAATAATTATAACAAACAGTGGAGCCCCATTCAAGAATCAAGACATCCAAGAACTTTGTTCCAATTTCTCTATCCAACATAGATTCTCCATGCCCTACTATCCCCAAGAAAATGGTCAGGCCGAAGCATCTAATAAAACCATCTTGAAAATACTAAAGAAGACTATTAATGAAGCCGACTGTGATTGGAATTTGCAACTAAACCTAGCCCCATGGGCTTATCGAACCAATATTTGAACACCCACAGGTGCCACACTTTTCTCCTTGGTCTATGGATTGGAAGTTGTCTTACCTATCAAGGTCAAAATCCCCTCATTGCTAATCTCACTAAAAGGCATGGTGAACAATGAAGAGTATTGGGTATCTAGATCAAATGAGTTGGAACTCCTAGATGAAAGGCATTTGAGTGCATTAAACCATCTTCAGGTTTATCAGGATCAACTCAAATGAAGCTATGACAAAAGGATTAAGGACAAAGAACTTTCAGGTTGGTGACTTGGTACTCAAAGAGAATCAAAAGGTACAACTTAATCAAGATGGTAAAGGAAATTTTGAACATAATTGGTCAGGCCCATTTATTATCATAGCAAGCTATGGATCTAGAGCTTATCAGTTAGCTACTCTTGAAGGAGAACCCTTAGCTAAACCATTGAACAACAACCACCTCAAGAATTTCTATACATGAAGCACGCCAGAATACCCCAAGCAAAAGGGTAAAGATCCAAAAAAATCAAAAAGTAAGAAAAATAGTAAAGAGAAAGAAACATTATTTGAGTGAAAATCATTTTGTGGCACTCTTGGAACAAATAACTTAGTGAAAACTTGGCAAACAGGCGCTATGTTTTAATCATACTAGCATCATTATCTATCGATACTATCCTTCCATAATAAAGCATGTGTCCAACCATGGCTTGTTACTGATCTAGGAGAGTAGTCTTGTCTCCAATTGGGGGAAACTTCCTGAAGTTGGTCATGGATTAGATCTTTATACGTCTATCATGGTCAAAACAACAAAATAAAAAACATCCAAAAACCAAAAAAATCAAAACAACTTTGGATCATTCCTTCACTCAACAGTCTAAGATATCAACATTTGCTTGAACCTCATGGCTAGTTCAAGTAGATTTCCCGCAACATATCCTCTAGAAACAGAAGTGGAATATCAATCCAAGTTATCAATGTTGTTTGAAATCCCAAAAAATAGTTTATGCTTTGAGTGAACACCAAGTTGAACTACATGGTCTTTGCATGTACAACATAGACAAGGCTTATCTTTGATTAGCCCCCGAGGCCTTAGGTCAATCCCATAAGGTTTCTATCATGCTTTATTTCAACTTAGTCACAAAATAAAAAATCCAAAAACATTCACAAACCATAAAATTCAAAAACATTCAAAAAATAGAAAAGATCAAACACATGTTCTTATCAAACCAATAGAACTACGAGCCTTTGCGTGTACAACATAGGTAAGGCTTATCTTTGATGACCCCCCGAGGCCCTAGGTTAGTCCCCTTAAAAACAACAAAAACATCATAAAGCTCAAAAAATAAAAAAAACTCCTACTCCATCATCACAATCCGCAATAAACTTTCCATTCATAATAAACAAATCATCACATCCACCCATTGATAAAACAAACAAACAAAGCAAACATGAAAACCTAGAATTTTCAAGCAAACAATCACAAATATTTGTTTACAAACAGACGAAAAATAATGCCAAAGTGTAAAACTACCTATCTTTTTGACAATTCACCACCAACATCTAGAGATACACCTTAATGGATCAGTTCCTACGATAGACATGATCAAAACGGATAATTTCCTGAAACCTCAAGACAGATATGGCAAGTGATATTGCAACTTTGTTTTATCTTTTTATAGTCTTATCTTTATGATTTAATTTATTGACTCATTCCCAGGATCTCTCAAGGATGTATGTAAGGATATAGAGAAGAATGAATCAGGGAAATTGAGCGTCATTTCAATTTGTTGTTTGTAAAATGCTTTTGTGATACTACCATGCAAATACTTGCTTTATTGAGTGTATGGAAGTTGTTTTAAGACAATTCATGTAGCAGTTGCATGTTAGGTATTTTATACCTCTTTGTGTAACTAGTCTGGAAAGTTTTAACACAACTTAACCATATATTTTAAATAAAGTTACCATATGTCTAGTATGAGTAAGAACATTCTTTTTATGTCAAGTTAAAGTCCACACAATGGATACAAAGTCACCTTGGTCATTAATACCCTGGTGCATTGTATCTATTTGCTACATTAACAAGGATTGTTAAAAATGCAAAGCCTCCAAGCAAAACGAAAGAAAAATCATCAGTACTAACAACATCAAATTTCTATCCATCATCAAATACTTCTTCTAAACTAACATCCATCCTACATCACAATATCATTAGTACCATATACATCCTGCATCCACAATGCCATCAATACATATTATGATGATAATAAAGCAATGGAAACATCATGTATCATGTATAAGGCATACACCCATCATATATCAACATCATCATATACATAATAAAACATCATATGAGATAATATATGATACATCCATCCACATCATACATGCATACATTAGAAAAGTACACAAAAAAATGTATAAACATACATCATCATACATCATCATACATCATCATACATAAATCATCACATAAACACATGAGGTCGAATCAAAGGCATTTGAGTGCATTAAACCATCCTTAAGGTTTATGATTAGCTCAAAATGAAGCTATGACAAAAGGATCAAGGACAAAAAAAATTAGGTTGGTGACCTAGTGCTCAAAGAGAATCAGAAGGTACAACTGAATCAAGATGGAAAAGGAAATTTTGAACCCAACTAGTTAGGCCCATTTATTATCACAACAAGCTACGGGTCTAGAGCTTATCAGTTGGCTACTCTTGAAGGAGAACCCTAGCTAAACCAGCGACAACAACTAACTCAAGAAGTTCTATACATGAAGCACGTCCGAATACATTAAAGAAAAATTAAAGATCAAAAAAAAAGAGCAAAAAATAAAAAGTAAAAATTAAAGAGAAAGAAAACATTCTTTGAGTGAAAACCACTTTGTGGTGCTCCTAGAACAAGTACCTTAGTGAAAACATTGGAAAACATGCACTATGTTTGAATAAGACTTGCATCATTATCTATCGATACTATCCAAAGCATCACCCATTCTTCCATAATAAAGCATGTGTCCAACCATGGCTTGTTACTGATCTAGGAGAGTAGTCTTGTCTCCAATTGGGGGAAACTTCCCAAAGTTGGTCGTGGATTAGATCTTTATACATCTATCATGGTCAAAACAACAAAATCAAAACATCAAAAATTAAAAAATCAAAACAACTTTGGATCATTCCTTCACTCAACAGTCTAAGATATCAACATTTGCTTGAACCTCATGGCTAGTTCAAGTAGATTTCCCGCAACATATCCTCTAGAAACAGAAGTGGAATATCAATCCAAGTTATCAATGTTGTTTGAAATCCCAAAAAATAGTTTATGCTTTGAGTGAACACCAAGTTGAACTACATGGTCTTTGCATGTACAACATAGACAAGGCTTATCTTTGATTAGCCCCCGAGGCCTTAGGTCAATCCCATAAGGTTTCTATCATGCTTTATTTCAACTTAGTCACAAAATAAAAAATCCAAAAACATTCACAAACCATAAAATTCAAAAACATTCAAAAAATAGAAAAGATCAAACACATGTTCTTATCAAACCAATAGAACTACGAGCCTTTGCGTGTACAACATAGGTAAGGCTTATCTTTGATGACCCCCCGAGGCCCTAGGTTAGTCCCCTTAAAAACAACAAAAACATCATAAAGCTCAAAAAATAAAAAAAACTCCTACTCCATCATCACAATCCGCAATAAACTTTCCATTCATAATAAACAAATCATCACATCCACCCATTGATAAAACAAACAAACAAAGCAAACATGAAAACCTAGAATTTTCAAGCAAACAATCACAAATATTTGTTTACAAACAGACGAAAAATAATGCCAAAGTGTAAAACTACCTATCTTTTTGACAATTCACCACCAACATCTAGAGATACACCTTAATGGATCAGTTCCTACGATAGACATGATCAAAACGGATAATTTCCTGAAACCTCAAGACAGATATGGCAAGTGATATTGCAACTTTGTTTTATCTTTTTATAGTCTTATCTTTATGATTTAATTTATTGACTCATTCCCAGGATCTCTCAAGGATGTATGTAAGGATATAGAGAAGAATGAATCAGGGAAATTGAGCGTCATTTCAATTTGTTGTTTGTAAAATGCTTTTGTGATACTACCATGCAAATACTTGCTTTATTGAGTGTATGGAAGTTGTTTTAAGACAATTCATGTAGCAGTTGCATGTTAGGTATTTTATACCTCTTTGTGTAACTAGTCTGGAAAGTTTTAACACAACTTAACCATATATTTTAAATAAAGTTACCATATGTCTAGTATGAGTAAGAACATTCTTTTTATGTCAAGTTAAAGTCCACACAATGGATACAAAGTCACCTTGGTCATTAATACCCTGGTGCATTGTATCTATTTGCTACATTAACAAGGATTGTTAAAAATGCAAAGCCTCCAAGCAAAACGAAAGAAAAATCATCAGTACTAACAACATCAAATTTCTATCCATCATCAAATACTTCTTCTAAACTAACATCCATCCTACATCACAATATCATTAGTACCATATACATCCTGCATCCACAATGCCATCAATACATATTATGATGATAATAAAGCAATGGAAACATCATGTATCATGTATAAGGCATACACCCATCATATATCAACATCATCATATACATAATAAAACATCATATGAGATAATATATGATACATCCATCCACATCATACATGCATACATTAGAAAAGTACACAAAAAAATGTATAAACATACATCAGTTCATACATCATCATACATCATCATCCATAAATCATTACATAAACACATGAGACCGAATCAAAGCTTGTATATCTCATAAATATCATCATCAAAAAAGGAGAATGTCATAGTACATTGAATCATCATGGAAACATGTGTGGTAGGGTAATACAAAAATATACAAATATACGAGGCCTTAGTTGGGTTGATGAATATATATACAAAATAATGTCTACAATATAAGTCTCTAAATAGAAAATGACATAAATATCAAGTAGAAATGAACTACTGCCCAACCGAAGGAGGACTCTAAAAATTAGGTTGTGGATCAGGTTGATCAGGCTGTCTAATCGATTGTCCACTTGACTCGGCCCCTATTACAAAACTGGGCTCTCCAAAATGTGGAAGACATTGTGCTCTAGAAACAGAGGCCTCATACAGGGTCTGATAGTATGTCGCCTTTTGTAGAAAATGGTCTCGCTCAGCACAAAGATTGGCATGCTTTGTCCTAAGACTATCCCTTTCAGTGGTAATAGCCTGCAATTGTGTCTCTGCAACTAGACAACGCCTGATCTATGTATCTCTCTCTCTCTCTTTCTCTTTCCTTTCGAGATGTGTCTCGCTTTGTAGTGAGAGTGACAATCTATGCCTCCACGGCCTATCACCACAATATCTTGGCATCTCTCACAACTGTCATCTGTAATAATTGTGTGCCTCCATCTCTAGGTGGAGGAGGAGGACTTGGAACCTATCCCTAATCTGCCTACATGGGATCACTCTGGGCACCATCTTGTTGAGCCCTACCAAGCTTCTCTGCTAAAATCTTGACATGATGTCTCTCTCCTTGGCAACTTGTGATGCATGCTTTTCTCACTATGGGATCACCACCAGGATCTGCAAATCTCAAAGGAACACGTCATGCCCACCACTGATCATAATCAAGAGTAGTACCCAGATCCGCTAAGCCCATTGGCCAACCCCATCTGATTGGAGAAAGAGCTCTACATGCAACAAAAAAACATCTCGATCAGCTTGCAAACCCCAAACACGAACCTCTCTGGTGGTCCGACCAAACTGAGCCTCATAAGCATCTGGAAATTGACCCTGTCTCTCTCCAAACTTCCTACAAACCCTGTTAGGAAGATATCTCTCCAAAAGAGAGTGCACGTGACCAATCAACCATCTAGTTTGTCTGTAGTATACCGACTTCTCTTGATCATTAGGCCATGCCTCACAATCCATATATGATTTCCATACAAAACCTAAGTACATATCATCAAAAATGTGACGCTAGTAGGGAAGTTGTCCAAGAAATGTGTAATGCAGAAAATCTTCATAATGATAAGAATATGGATCCCCAACAATACAATCCAATATACCATCAGGTTGCGTAACTAAGATGTGCTCCCAGGCCCATACATGAAGAAGAGAGACATTGACAGAAATAGATTTACCACCACGATATGCAACCTCATGCATATCTTTGTACAAGTGGGCAAGGAGACATGAACCCCATGCATATCTCATATTGTGCTCAAACATCTATTCAATGCATATACCCCAACCCACAAGAAACTGTCAACCTATCCTATCAAGAACAACAAGTCCTAAAACCAAACCATAGAGAAAAAGTGAAATGAGATCAACATTGCCAACAAAATTTGATAAATCTATCTTTGACTGTTGAACCTCTAGACGTCTCACACCAAGAACATGACACATAGCACGGGTGCCCCATTGAACGAAGTATGTAACGAGCTCTCCATGAATGGGTATGTAGAGGATCCTTCACACATCCTAAAAAGTGATGGTGGCCTCCCCAATAGGAAAATGAAATGAAGAGGTGTTTGAGTGCCACCTCTCTGCTAGTGCAGTCATCATCACGCTATGACATCTGATGGTGATCATATAATAAATGTGCCACAACTCGAAAACATCTAAAAAATCTCACTCTAAAACATTGAAACCCACAATAAAATCGAATAGATCATGTGGTCGTCGCTACCTCGATCGAAGTGGATTAAGGACCATACTTTAAATGACATTTTCACACCATCAACATCATTATCATTGAATATCACTGCATTTCACATAAAAAGCATCAAAAACCCTAATTTCCTTTATTAATTGAATAATACAACATTATTTAATTAATTCACTTTTTCATCATTTTTTATAAATTAAATAAATTTCACTTATTTAATAAAGTCCTAAAAACCTAATTTATGCTATTAATTGAATAATATGACATTATTTAATTAATTCACTTTCTCATCAAATTTGACCAATTAAATAACTTACATTTATTTAATAAAGTCCTAATCTAACTTTATTCCTTCCAATTAATTAAATAATGTCAATTATTTAATTATGTCGCTAATTCACTTTATTCCCCTAAGTTGATTAAATTATTAAAGCATAATAATTTAATTACATCACTTTCCCCCAAATTTGAATAATCAAATTTAATTTTTGAAAACATCATCAAAAAGGTCAAATCAAATAAACAACTTTGTTCAACAAAAGTCAAACTTGATTTGCACGTTCAACTCCGAAAAGAATTAATTAATTAATTATCCTCACCTACTTTCTTGAATGAGTAATTTACAAATCACCGATTGCTCAATCTATTTCTTAACTAATCAATCTATTTCCTGACTTATCAATCTAGTTTCCTGACTGATCAATTTGTATTCCTGATAGATCAATCTATTACTCAATCACACTAATTACGTAATCAATTTGCACAAAGTATGCCCATCTAAATCCTCTCAACTTCTTTCAATCTTCAATCAAGATATTCTACTACGCAATCCAGAGTGTTCATTTCAAATCAAAAATCTATATAACAAACCTCTTTCCTCTCAAAAAAGGATCAGAGAATCAATACAATTTATGCAACAAAGTAATACCAAGATCTCAAATGACATTGACAAAGCTTCAAACCACATCTTTGATCAACACACACACGTTCTTCAAAGCTCTCGCTCACACAATGGAGGCTTCATATTGAATTGAACAATCCAACATATGCCAATACAGATACACTTCGACACAGGATGGTAAAGCTATTTCATTTCAAGTTCATTGTCATTGCCTTTTGTTGATTTCATTCTTGAATTCTTGATTTTATAGTTACATTTTGTGAGTAATGGGCATAAATCAATTAGCATTTTGTTGTTTAGATTAGTGTCTAATCTTCAATATGATCTTCTCCCATCTTCTTGATTTCCCCCTTACATGGCAGTACATGTGCCAAATTACATGGTGTGACATATGGGAACATTTCCCTTACATTAGACCACTTGGTCAATAGCAAGACTATACAATGTACTGGAACTTGAGCCTTCTTGACAGGATCCTTTCAACTTTTGAAACTCCTTTGACCACTTCAAGGGCGAGAACATTGTTGGAGCGTGTTTCCACCCTACCACGAAGTGAATCACTTCCCCAGAATTCTGCTTAAGAAAAGAATGCCCGACCAAACATGAGGAAAACTAGTAAAGCAACTTTGAATAGGAGTAATGGAATGTGTGAAGCAAGTCATATCAACATCTAATCACATCATTATTTACAAGGATTACACCAAAAGTATCATCATGCTTGATTTTTGTGCACTTGCATAGTTAGTCATGAAGGCTACATGAAAATTTACCATCAAGGTTGCTCAGTCCATCATTTCTTAAAAGCAATAAGTAAATATTTGCAAGTACAAGTATGCTAACATGATAACTAATTTATAAGCATGCATGAAATCCTTTCAAGAATCTTTTCATAAGTGCATATCAAGAAATGTAGTGGATCCAATACATGAACATGCTAGTATAAACATGGAAGTAAAATATACAATATTTAAATAAGAAGGTGTATCACATGTATGTATTTTAAGGTACACATATATTATAGGTAATTATGCATACACATTCTTCAAAATCTAGCACAACATGATCCATTATGGTATTATATATTCAAGAATGCAACCATGCATACATACCCACTTAAAGTAAAAGAGAAGTTGCACCTAACTATCAAACACATGTTTTAAGTCCTGTTAGACCTTCCTGAAAGATGCTAACTTGTAGTTTGTGCATAAAGGATGCATTTAATCTTTTCTTTCCAAACATCTTGTCTTATAATATCTAGGCTATGACATATAGCAACAAGGACTTTAACCAATTTCTCTAAAGGTGACAATGTTCACCGGGTTTTCTATTAAGTCATTATCTTCTCAATTCAACTTTCATCTAGGCAAACCATATAGGGTAAACCAATAGTGGGTTACAATTTTTCAGAAGAAGAAAAATTAGAAATGCTCATCAAAAATTTAAAATGGTTTACCCCTTCTAATGAAGGGGGTTCGAATGAACCACCCCCCTTCTAATGAACCCCCCCTTCTAATGAACCCTCCCCCCTTCTAATGAACCCCCCTCCCTTCTAATGAACCCCATTTTGCACCATATAAGGGGGGTTCGAATGAACCCCCTTTTTTCACCTTCCCCTCCACCATTTCAAAATTTATGCATTTTTTTGACTATCGAAGCTTGGGAAGGAGGTGAAAATGGAGTCAACTTGATAAACCAAGTTGGATGATTGTAGAGATTGAAACGTGCTTTCCAACAACTATAAATTTAATATATTTTGTTTTTATATTATATTATATTTTTTAGTTTTACTGAACATAGGTTTTTCACTAAACATCAAGTTTAGTGAAAAAACCTTGTGGAAAAATATTAAATTTGAGAAAAAAAAATTTGAAAAATATATACGCCCTAG
Source organism: Sequoia sempervirens (assembly GCA_007258455.2). Lineage (NCBI taxonomy): Eukaryota > Viridiplantae > Streptophyta > Pinopsida > Cupressales > Cupressaceae > Sequoia > Sequoia sempervirens. The sequence continues at coordinate 12,765 of VDFB02121928.1, forward strand.
GTATTGGTGTCCTCATTCTAACAAAAAAAAAAAAGAATTTCAATACATACTAAAAAAGTTATGTGTGTCGAAGTGCACCTATGTCTAAATTGTAAATGTTTTGACTTCAAAACTTAATTAAAAAAAAAAAAATTCAACAAAACGTTATGAAACAAAATGAAACCAATAGATACCAGTGTTAGCAACCTAAATTAAAAAGAATCAAAATTTTATCCTTTGTAGAAAAAAAGTTATGCGTGTCGAAGTACACATCACTTTTAAAAATGTTGTTTACTATTAAAAACTGGTTATCAAAGGAGATGCAAAAAAAAAAAAAACAATTTAATTCCAATTTTTTTTTAAATATAATCAAAATCTCTGAGAAAAAATCTCACAAATCACTAGTTTACATCATTTTCAAATTCTAATAGTTTACTACTATGGGTGTCAAAAGTGATTTTTTTGAAATGTTGATTTAGAGTGTCAATTTGGCCAAAGTGTAACCATTATTGTGGGATGACCTATAGCTCTAATCAATATATAATTAAGGAGCCGATATCTATTGTTTTATCAATACTATGAACTTCCAATTTTATCAGATATAATAAGCTAAGGAATATCAAAGATGACCTTTCGATACTAAGAATATCTTGAGATACCTAGAGTATACAAATTTATGTCAATCTTCTATTATGTCGATTTAATATTATTGAATTCAAATGATCAAATAATGCATGTACATAGATTATTATTTAACACACTACAAGTGCTCAGTTCCAATGATTCAATACATAGATAACCCTCTCAATATGATTTAAGTCATAATGACTTGAATGGATTTGATCCTTTTCTAATTCAACTCATGCATTCCATAGTAGGAATTAAGACATCTTATTGCCATTATTGATGGTTTGTTTTGCTTATGGAAATCATTATTTCCCTTTCTATTAAGAAAAATCTCGAGGTTTAAAGTCTGCTAAAACCCAATATAGAGAGGATGTAGGGAATAGTTTTAACGTCCATATTATTTCTTGAAGCGACCATGAAGCAAGCCTATTATAAATATACTAATGGTTTGACTATAATTTAAATCTGGTTCGATATCTTCTTGATCCCACTTGTAAGTATCCTAAAGATTCCTGTTTTAAGTAACAATTTTAACCACAGATCATCTTATTAGAGTTGATAGGTCGAATCTAAGAGTGAATAAATAAATCTTAGCTTGTCGAAGAGGAACTACTATCACATTAGAGAATAAGCTTTTGGATTCAACTGTGTCTGTTTGTTTTTTGTCGACGTTTTGGATCACACTCAGTGATCCATTTTTTTCGTCTTCTTGATGATGGATCACTGAGTGTGATCTGAAATGTCGACAAAAAAATAGACACAATTGAATCCAAAAACTTATTCTCTAATTTCATGGACTGTGAAAAACTCATACCAACTACTATCACATTGATAGACCAACAAAATATTTTCATCATTCAACGCCTTAATGCTCTAGACAAAATCGAGCATCATGGTTTCAATATGGATAGAAAATAGAAGAACAACCATGAGTAGATCGTTTCGCTGATTAGAGTAAGAGTTCTTTCAAACAATTGCATATGGTATGGTAAAATGTAATTCCCTTATCCTATTTTTGCATCTAACCCTGCCCTGGTAACATGAATGCGGGTGATTAGAGCAACTGCGGGCGTCTACCACAACTTTTCTGTCATTCTATCGTGAGGGTTTGAAACAGAGGCTATTGAATGGAATAAAGTAATTGATCTTAGAATAATGAAATATAAGCATAAATCAGCATGTTGCAATTATTCTAGACACCTTGGAAAGCGAGTTTTCTTAAATCATTATCAAAGCTTGCCTACCCACCATAATGTAAGCTTTGGATAGGTTATGCGTATTCATCGAATACAGGTGCACGAATAGACAAGCATGTAAAATGTAGAATGTTGGTTGCAGCACAAGATCTAATGATTCCTTCAACCTAAAACCTTTCAAGAGTAGGAATAGCTCTTGCCAATTCTAGAAACAAAGACATTAATTAAAAGAGGGGTAAAAATTTATTCAAAACAAAAAAGAGCAATACAAAGCAAGGGCATTATACATCCCTGTCTATCTCTATTAATTGGTCTAGTTTTTGGGACAAATCCAGAGGTAATTGACTCCTTTTCACAATATTCCAATCCTGCATAAGCTCATTTAGCCAGACAATCCGAAACCCCATTCCATTCCCGAGGAATACAACAGAAAGAAACAGAATCCAAAGAAGCACACAAATTAAGAATCTGTTTTATAATAACAACCAAATGCCAACTGACATGCTTCCTCTTCAACAAAGTCATTAACAGTGTCCTCGAATTTGATCATAATTAGCGGTATCACTATCATCCAACATAAGGTCTCATTTTAAATCTAAAAGAAGTTCCTTATTTGCTTGATATTATAATCCTTTTAATCTATCTAAACAAAATATTTAACCAAGGAGAAATTGTGTTTCTTAACAAGGAAAGGATATGTCCAAAATATCAACAACAAACCATTTGTACCTTGAGTAAGAATGCAAAAGTTCACCACACCCAAAACAGAATATCAAATACACGCTGGTTTATTACCGACCATATATAAGCCATTGATTAGAAAGAATGAGTTGGCATTACCACATTCATGAGGACGACCAATGCACTTAAGCCCAATTCCTCACTCCCCATCTTGGTCGGCCCATCCATGAAGTATTGCAATCCCTCCATATGAAACAAGGTATGGACGGTACCATGATTTTCTTGCAGGGAGGTCGATTAGACAACCTTATGTTCAGGTTTTCCCTCCTTTTTTTTTAAAGAGGAATGCCATAATTCTCTCAATGAGAGCCCCAAAAGTCTGGCCATTAGTGGTGTTGGACACTTTTCTTCCTCCCCCATAAATCTCCTCCAACGTGCCATTTTCTTTCATCCATTATCGATATGTTTACTCCCCACTACCCTTGCATGTGACGCTACCACATGCAAGCCGTTAAAAATAATAACTCTCTCAATATGCAGAAATTGCCTTTCTTTCCCATTAATGCATTAATTTTCTTCTTTCCACCATGACCGTCATGGCCAATTTAACAACTCCTGTTTCTTACTTTTTAAAGAAGCTAGCTTGAGTTTAAAAATCTAATCAATTTCCCTTTCTTCAAAAATATTCATGCATTATTTAATCAATCAACACTTCTATTTATTTAATTCTTTCTTTTAAAATAAATTCAAAACTTTAAAATAATAAACCTTAGATAAGAATTAAATAATAATATAGATAATGTGCAATATAATATATTCCCTCTATTATTTCATTTTCTTTTTAAAAGAATAATATCATATTTCTATTCTCCCTATGATTTAACTTTGTCGATTTATAGATTAAGTTTTACAGGGGGGAAAAGACGTGACAGATGGTGGCCTATCATGTTGTCCACCTGACTGTCTCCCTGAGTGTCCTCCCCCTCCAGACTGGTCATGTGACTACCCCACGGATGCACCCAATTATCTACTCAGCCCCATGGCACTCCGTTGTGAATATGGGGGCTACCTCTTGTGAGCTAGGACTTGCTACATGTAGACGATCTTGTAATATGATAGCTCATCCTGTATAGCCTACAAATCCTGTATATACCTTGAAAGGGGTATTGCATCCCCCTGAGCCTCTAGTTGTTGTCTCCTAGCAATCTCCTGAGCTACCTGTAGCTCTGCCTGTTGCCACCGTGTAACCTTTGCATTCAGCTGCCTCTGAAGCTGATCCCACTCCTGGCGGGCCTCATCTCTCTCTCTCTCTCTAGGTAGTAGTTATATTTTCCTGTAATCGTTGGATATCTTGGTCTCGTCCCTGGACTCCCACCTGTTGGTCTTGAGGTTGGTCACCCTGATCTCGCATTGGAGGCGGTCCATCTGGACCCACCGACTGATCCCTCTGTTGATCTCTCTAATCTTTTCGCAGATCATGTACCTGTGCTAATCTCTGCCTCTTCAACTGGCCGCCCTCACCCCTCTGCCTCCGAGGCACAACTTCTAGATCTGTGAATCTCAATGCTCCTATCCACAAACCAAGTGTCGTACTCCGTAGTGGTAACGACATTTGCAGGACCTTTGTCATAGTCCCAAGGATGTGGAGCGAGCTGACGAAAATCGACCAATGTTGCATCCCTATTAGGCATCTGTCCCCAGAAGCTCTGCTCTCTATGTGTCCAAGCAAAAGAAGCCAGGTACTCTAGAGGAGGAATTGTCTAGGTCTCCCCAAAATATCTCATGCATCTATCTGGTAAGTATTGGTCAAGGAATATAGTAGTGCTCCATCCGATCAACCGTTTGGTCTAGCGGCAATAGAAAAGATGCTCATCATCATCATTTCATGGCTCCCATCCTAGTCATGGTCTCCAAGTGAACTCGACCATGTCATCAAGCACTCATCTCTAGTATGACAACTCAATTATGTGATGGCGAGTCAGGATTCCCTCGTATCTGTACACAAACGACTCCTCATCTAATCGGTGAAGAGCACAAACAAGATGTAGAATGACACTATGCTCCCATACCCAAATGTGTAGCATGGTGCAACCAGAAGAAAGTGCAACACCTCCTCTATAAACAACCTGATGCATGCCACGATATAGGTGTGCTAAAATATAGGGACCCTAGGCAAAGCGGGTCACATCCTCAAGTATGCTCTCCAGTGCAACACCCCATCCAACATTGAAATGTCAGGATTTGTGGTCAGGAAGTAGTGTGCCCTTAATCAAACCAATAAGAAAAAGTGTGATGTCAGAAGCAGTATCAATAAAGGGTCTGAAGTCCACCTGGCCTCAACCAGGGGAACCTGTGGTACTCCTAGTACTTGAAATAGTGCCTATCCACCTTGAACAGTGTCATATACAACACACTCACCATGAATCAGAACTCGGAGAATACGCCATACATCCTCCAAAGTAATGGTGGCCTCCTTGGTCGGGAAATGAAATGAAGCATTCTGTGAATGGCATTGCTCCATGACAGTAGTCATCAAAGTGTAATGAGCCCGAATCTCAAGCATGTGTTGAAAGTGGCACAATCCCAAAGCGTGGAAGTAAATGGTCTCATTAGGATCGAAACCCGCCATCTGATCTAATAATATGAATCTACGCTCTTGAGAAGATAAAGATAGTAAAGTGACCTGCATGCACAACGTGCACAATGTCAAGTTTGCAAAATTGAAGTAAAAAAATCTAAATCAAAATATTAAAAGTACAAAAGCACGTTTCTAAACAAATTCATAGGACTATCAAATGACAAAAGCATAGGGTTTTTGCAAAAGTGCAGGGCTATTGCAAAG